>JAJLYW010000027.1:0-197448 GCA_030571845.1 Suhomyces yuchorum
CTGTTGGATCTGATGGAATTGACACTATTATCATCGAGACTCCAGTTCACGAAACCGTCACTGTCACTACTCCATGGACCGGTACTTTCACCACCTCCTCTACTGCTGTTGGATCTGATGGAATTGACACTATTATCATCGAGACTCCAGTTCACGAAACCGTCACTGTCACTACTCCATGGACCGGTACTTTCACCACTTCCTCTACTGCTGTTGGATCTGATGGAGTTGACACCATTATCATCGAGACTCCAGTTCACGAAACCGTCACTGTCACTACTCCATGGACCGGTACTTTCACCACCTCCTCTACTGCTGTTGGATCTGACGGAGTTGACACTATCATCATCGAGACTCCAGTTCACGAAACCGTCACTGTCACTACTCCATGGACCGGTACTTTCACTACTACTGCTACTGTGACTGGATCTGACGGAATTGACACCATTATCATCGAGACTCCAGTTCACGAAACCGTCACTGTCACTACTCCATGGACCGGTACTTTCACCACCTCCTCTACTGCTGTTGGATCTGACGGAGTTGACACCATTATCATCGAGACTCCAGTTCACGAAACCGTCACTGTCACTACTCCATGGACTGGTACTTTCACTACTACTGCTACTGTGACTGGATCTGACGGAGTTGATACTGTGATTGTTGAAACCCCAACAGAGCATCAGTTTCCTTCTATTTCACTCAGTTCTGTTACTTTCTCCTCGACTTCTGGTAGTGTGATGATTCCTTGGAATTCCAGTGTCATCAGTAAGACTGATGATGTGACTTCCACTTTATCTGATCTTCCACCAGCTATTACTCTGAGTATTGGAAATCCAAACCCTAAGCCTTCCGCTTCAACTGATTTGATTACCACCACATTGATCACACGTAACCCCGAAATCCCAGGAGGAAGTGGTCCAGCAACACCAAGTGGTCCAGCAACACCAAGTGGTCCAGCATCTCCAAGTGGTCCAGCATCTCCAAGTGGTCCAGCATCTCCAAACAACCCTGCATCTCCAAGTGGTCCAGCATCTCCAAACAACCCTGCATCTCCAAGTGGTCCAGCATCTCCAAACAACCCTGCATCTCCAAACAACCCTGCATCTCCAAACAACCCACCATCTCAAAACAACCCACCATCTCCAAACAGCCCACCATCTCCAAGCAGCCCACCATCTCCACAAATTTCAACCCCATCAGGTAATGTATCAGAATCATCCACCAGCTCTAGAATTTCGGTTCCAGTTGTGAATACTGCTTCTGGATCTGGATCGG
The DNA here is from genome assembly GCA_030571845.1 of Suhomyces yuchorum. NCBI lineage: Eukaryota > Fungi > Ascomycota > Pichiomycetes > Serinales > Debaryomycetaceae > Suhomyces > Suhomyces yuchorum. The sequence continues at coordinate 1,279 of JAJLYW010000027.1, forward strand.
TTGTCCAACCCACTGGATTGTTCTCGGTAGCATTCTTATTGTTTGCTTACCTTGTTTGATTTGAACATCAATCTTGCGTTTGTTTCAAAATTTTATATTTCATTCGGATTTCTTAAGGATTTTCCATTATATTTTCATACTTTAAAGATTTCTAAGAGTGGGCTTTTATTTTAACAGTGCCCTCTTTTGAAATCACTAGCTTGAATAGCAAATTTCGTACATAGTCTTGGATATGGTTATATCAAATAATAAAATTTTTATGACGATTAATATAATTGAGACCAAACTGATATAGGCATGTATAAGGATTGATGCAACAATGAAAATCAGGACTTATAGAACTAGCATTGAAGATCGTCAGAATCGGTGCTGTTGGTTGGGCTAAAAATGTCTTTCTTGTGGAACAATCTTGAAAATCAATCGAGAACTTATTGATAATCAATCGTTACATCACTCTTGCTTTAGATCTTCACATTAGCTAAAATGCATGGTCTTCATTTAAGATTGATGTAAATAATTAATTGCACCTTGGGAGAAGAAAATTAGGGTCTAGTGGGGAACACGACGTATTCCATTAACACTGCTTGATGCTGAAATAAATGAAAAAAACACGTCAACTTTTACTTATATCTGAGATTTAGTGTATTCCCTGTATTTTCCATTGATTTTTTGGTATCTCAGCTTTGATCTTGACATATTGAAATACAATCCCTAGAATACAACTCTAGTAGTTTATGTCAAATCAATAGAACAATTTCATGCAACCCAACGTTCAAAATCTCAGCCCTTATTTTGATTGCTATAGTTGGAATCGACACAATCTTCGGGGTTCGTAACCAACATAGAAAGTAGTAGAGTCCAAGTGAGCCGAGTGGAAGTTTGGGGTTGTGAAAAGGACAGCCTATTCATTAAAGTCTAGAAATGCACACTTAAGTGTTGTTTGCTTAGACACTTGTGTTGTCTTTACCAAAGGATACAATAAAAATCTGTACAACCCTTTCAGTTAAGGTTACTCACCTTGATACTTTTCCGTTTTGGTAAATTTAAGATATCCCTTAAAATCGTGGCATGGAATAGATGGAGTGAGCAGTTCGGTAAATTCAATTGCAATTGTATTTAACTGCTTCAAAATCCAATAATCGTATTAACAACCATGGTTTCTGGAAATTATATTGGTCTCTTTTTGGTATTTTCGTTGGCTGATTCGTTGGTGATCCAACAATCAAACATAGTGGATAACCAGCCAATCTATAAACTAGATTTTAGCAAGAGATCACGGGAGTATGAAGCTGCCGTCTTGGAGGACCACGACTTTTGGTACTCAACCGAACTATACGTTGGATCAAACAAGCAGAAAATTACCGTTCAAGTTGACACTGGGAGTTCAGACTTGTGGGTAGTATCACCTAATGTTTGGTGTGGAGAAGGATTCAACTGCACTGGTGATGGTGTGTTCGATCTGCTGCAGTCATCATCTTTTAAAGATCTAGAGGAGCCTTTCTTAATCGGTTATGCAGATGGTGGTGTAGTTGCTGGAACATTTGGTACGGACGAGGTAGAAATTCCAGGGTTTCCTGCTGTCAATGTTCAGTTTGCAGTTGTTAATAATGACAGCTCTGGGCATGGTATTCTAGGTATAGGCAAAAAAAGTCTCGAATCTGCCAATACACCATACTTGAACTTTCCTGCTGCGTTGAAAGCAGCAGGAATCATTGAAAAGAATGCTTACTCCTTATTCTTGGACGGTGGAAGCCACGGATCTGGGTCTTTGATATTTGGAGGAAAGGATACTGAGAAGTATTACGGTGATTTGGTCAGCTTACCTATTACCGACAAGCAGGCCTTTTTCGTGACATTACAAGATATTGAAATTAATGAGTCCAAGACATTCACTGTGAACCTTGAAGTCCATCTCGATTCCGGAACCACTGCAACGTTCTTACCTCCGAAAATCATTGCAGCTATTGGGGAAGAATTAGGGGCCCAGTATTTGGAAGATGAGTACCAGTTGGACTGCAATGTTTCAAGCGATAAGTTTCTTACTTTTACTTTCAATGGGGTGAAGATCAACGTGCCCTATACTAGTTTCGTTTCGAAGACCACTGATCATTGGGGGTATCCAGCTGACTATTGCATTATAGACATCAGACCGGGGGCTGTTTTGGGGGACTCATTTTTGAAGTACGCGTACGTTGTGTATGATATTGAAGACGACACTGTTTCTTTAGCACAAGCAAGGTTCACTTCCAAGTCCAATATCGTTCCAATTTAGCTTGCAATTTCTGAGAAATTGTAGCATCGCTATAACTCAAGGTAGGGTCTCTGTGACTATATAGTATGTGATGGTATTGAGAGCACAATTGAGGTTAGATATAAACTTCCCGTTACATGATGTAGTTTTCGTTTGTTGTTTGATGACCTACTGATGAGTATGGGGAAGAACCAAAACATTACAGGTCGCGCACGACCCCCCATAAGGATAATTGAATCCTGCACACCACGGAAGATTATCATCACATCATGGTGTATATGGGAAACAAGATCTTCAGAGGGAAGAAGGAACAGGAGGCATATGATAAGACATTTGCTGGAATATACCAGAAGAAGTTAAGGGGAAATCATTTCCTTTACTTTGGCTTGCCATTCCTCGTATCCATAGTGGCCGGCTCAATCTACTTGCAGAAGTTCACCAGTGTCAAGTGGGAGAAATACGATGAAAAGTACAGGCAACTTGGCGAAGACGAAATGCTTAACTTGATCGAGAACAAGAGACCAGTTGATAAGAAAAACGACTACTATCGTTTGCAGGGTTTGCTCTCTGATCACTTGGAGAAGGAGGTTAAATCGAACGATGACTATGAAATTGTCCGTGTTGCCAGAAAGAAGGAAGATGAACCAGTGTGGTGAAAATGCTTTATTGCAAGGATATGTGTGGGCAATCCGTACCTCATGAATTAACTGGTCTAGCTCAACCCTCCTCGCAAACACCCTTCTATTCATGAGTCCAGTTCAGTTCCAGGAGTGCACTCCATTCAACGTTGCAATGGAGCTGCGAATACATGTGATGGGTCTCTCTCTATATCTATCAAGAGGGAAAGAACCTATGGAAGCGACAATTATGGTAGGAATACGGCGAACCTACATGCTACGTTTGGGACGTCTTCTTTTTCCAATCGAAAGTAGCTCGAACAAACTAAGCAATTTCTGTATATAGTATAGTTTAAGAAGTCCAAAATGCAAAGGATAAATGATATGTTATTCAGTAGCTACTCTTTGTAGGATTGAACCACGATGTAAATTCCCAGATGAATATACAAGTGGTCGGCCCTACTTCCAGCCCTCATAAATCGACTCTCAGTATGAACCAATATTGCAGAATCGTTTTTCACTCGTGGAAACTCTGCAAGGTCATGACGAACAATAGCTCATGACCAATTACACAAGGCGAGGGTGAGCTAGTTTCACTCTGAGTAAACAGGTCTTGGGATAGTTCGGTTTAAGGGTAAAATACTAGCCCAAGTTAAGAACGCGTCCTTACTTCCCCCGACTTAATTTTTTATGGAAAATTCAATCTAAAGTTGATTTATAAATGTATTAATTAAACAACTTAACGAGTCAAGTCGTTACATTTCAAAAATCAAAAAATGAAAAAAAGTCAAAAAAGGAACGAAATTCAAAGCAGAGTAATCTACACCTATCACATTAAGCAGTAAGTACATCACTTCATGGTCCATCGTGGTAGAGTCCACCGATGCTAGGGTTGGGTTTGGTGTGGCTGATCGGCTCACATTTATAGTTGGAAAAGGTGCGGACCAACGAACAGCGTAGTAGTTGCAATTGGCAAGGGGCCGAAGATTTAAATGAGCACATGAATTGGCCAACAACGGCCAAGATTACGGCGATAATTGTCAGTTACGAAGTTTAAAAGAATGCAGCACTTATTAACCTACGCTGCACAGACACCAATAACGTATTAGTGGTAGGAGCGATATTGGAGCGCAGAAACCGAATCTCATGGCCGAGATGACTTAAGACTGATTCCACGGAAGACACACACGTGACACCAAGGCACCAAGTCAGGGATGGACCCAGTACTGTTCAACAGGAATTAGGGGGACGAACTACAAGATGTCATATTACCGAGGCATCAAAGACGAACACTCGGCCCGAACGCTTCCGAGCTGCCCCACGATTGCAAACTTCCTAGGTACAGAGCCTATGCAGCAGCTGGAACCGAAGTAGAACCCCCAGGTGTGAGGAGGTGTGAGGAGGTGTGAGGAGGTGTGAGGGGCGACAGGTGGGGGGTCCGGCTAGTGGCCCCATGTAGGTGAAGCTGAACGACACGAGAGCAACAGGAGGTTGCAGGTTGCGGTGGAAAGTAGTTGCAGGTTGTTGACGATGGTTAGTGCAGGTTGATGGCGGGGCTAATTACAGGTTCACCATATTTCGACAGAAGGTCGACGCCGGGCCATATCTGGTGTGGCGCGGGTGGCCGGATGACGAGCACATGACAATCCAGTTCCGAAAACGGCGTGGTAAAACCGGGCGCCATGGCGCTGGCCACGGCGCGCGCTCCCAACCGACCGCGCCCCTGGGTGAAATGAACATGGGGTGCAACGGCTCTGCCACAAGCGGAAACACGGGGTGCAGAATGCGCGTCCGGTAGGCGCACGCCCCTGGCTGGCCGAGCCCACGAGACTCTGACGTCCGCCGGGCCCCATGCAGGACCGCACCCCATGTTTGCCGACTGCACCCCGTGCGAATGCGGAAGGTCGACTACAGTGGGCAAGAACACCAGACTCTGCTACAGGAATCCACGGATTGCCCGTCCCACAATGCCGTTGCCCAACCGCAATTTGGCCCACCTGTTTCCAGCTTCACCGAGCTTGATCTGCTTGCCGCCGCCCCACCACCGCGCCCGTGGCCCCGCCATGGCCCCCGCCATGGCCTACATCGTGCTTGCCGGCCGTCATGGCATGGTGCCCTTCGTTGCTGTTTTCGGGTGTCCCGTGATGCAGATGGTCGGAATTTCCCCGACGTCCACGCTAATCTGCCTCCACTACCGATGAGCGGTGGCCATTTGTTCCGGCCCTTGCTCGATCCTCTGTATTTGTCCGTAGCCCTTCCAGGGTGGAGCCGGCCTCCACCCGTAACAGACCCACCTAACACCCCAACACCCCAACACTCCGGCCGGTCCCGCCACCTTCCACTATGGTCTCCAGGGTCCATTTGTGATGTCCCGTGGCGTCCCCAGGATGCGTCCATGGTCTCACTGGCCAAATCATCGCCTGGCGTAGTTTCCTGTCCTCCCCATAATCACCCCCAAACAAGTGCAACCGATGCCGGTGGTTGTGGTCTGTCCCCTCCTTACGTAACAGGCTGCCCCACCGAGCCCCCTTTAAAAACGACGAAAAAACCTCACCAGAAAAAACAACTGTCAGTGAAATCCTTTTTCTATACCGACAACGCGACAGGCCCACTGTTCACGCCATTGCCCTCGCCACTGCAAACCCCTCCGTCAGTCAGTGACCTCGTGTTCAATAGTCAAGTCACCAAATGACCGTCTACACCACCAACTCCGCCGTGGCCCAACAGCAACAGGCGCAAGCGCAGGCCCAACAGGCCCAGGCTCAAGCCCAACAGCAACAGCAACAGCAGCAGCAAGCCGCTCAACAGAGACAACAGCACCAGCAGCGGTTGAACGAGCTCTTGGACGCCGTCAAGCAGGAGTTCGACTATGCGCTCAACGAGGCCTCGTCGTTCAAGCAGGTCAAAGAGGACTACGACCTCAAGTACAACCAGCAGACCGCCGAGATGCAACAAATCCGTCAGACGGTGTATGAGTTGGAGATGGCCCACCGCAAGATCAAAGAAGCCTACGAGGAGGAGATTTTGCGCTTGAAGACCGAGTTGGAAAACAGAGACAGACAGGCCCATATCCACCAACAACAAGCTCACCACCCACAACAGCTCCACCCACAGGCCCAACAGCCTCAACAGGGCAAGCCCAACGGCTCCCACTTGCCGTACGCAGGCTACCAACAATCCCAACCTCCATTGCAACCCATCGATCCCCAGGCTGCCGTCAAGCAGTCTCCAGCAGTGCCAGAGGCCCAACCTGCCCCAGTGGCCGCTGAAGAACCTGCTCCAGTGGCTCCAGCGCAAGCTGCCGAAGCCGCCAAAGAGCCAGCTTCCTCCAATGGCTCTACTTCCGCCCCAGAAACCTCCACCGCCTTGACCGTCATCGACAAGTCCCAATACGTGGTCAACCCTGCCGACAAAGCTCTTCAAGTGAAAGACATCCCTCCTTTCTTGTCTGATTTGGATGTGGCAAAGGCCAGCCCGGACTTCAAGAAGCAAAAGTTGGACTACTACGTGCTCTACAACCCTGCCTTCAAGCGTGACTTGGACGTGGATTTGATCCATTCGTTGGACCACTCCTCAGTAGTTTGTTGTGTTCGTTTCTCAAAGGATGGTAAATTCATAGCTACTGGTTGCAACAAAACCACCCAAGTGTTCAATGTCGAGACCGGTGAATTGGTCGCCAAGCTTATTGATGATAACAACTCCACCGATGCTTCAGCCAAGGCTGCTGCCAATGGTGATGCTAAGAACGGTGAATCTGGAGATGCTGCTGCTGCCGCCGCTGCTGCCGCTGCTGCTGCAAATGGTGATTTATACATCAGATCTGTTTGTTTCTCTCCAGACGGAAAGGTTTTAGCTACTGGTGCCGAAGATAAATTGATCAGAATTTGGGACTTACAAACCAAGAGAATTATCAAGATTTTGAGAGGCCATGAACAAGATATTTATTCGTTGGACTTCTTCCCAGATGGTAATAGATTGGTTTCCGGATCTGGTGACCGTACTGTTAGAATCTGGGATTTGAGAACTTCCCAATGTTCTTTGACTCTTTCCATCGAGGATGGTGTTACTACCGTTGCAGTTTCTCCAGATGGAAACCTTATCGCCGCCGGTTCTCTTGACAGAACCGTTAGAGTTTGGGACTCCACCACCGGTTTCCTTGTGGAAAGATTGGATTCTGGTAATGAAAACGGAAATGGCCACGGTGACTCCGTTTACTCAGTGGCCTTCTCTATCAATGGAAAACAAATTGCGTCTGGATCACTCGACAGAACCGTCAAGTTGTGGAACCTCGAAGGTAAGCAAGACCCACATAACCCACATGGAGTGTCGGGAAGTAAAAAATCTAGTTGTGAAGTTACCTACATTGGCCATAAAGACTTCGTTTTATCTGTGTGTTCGACACCTAAGAATGAATACATTCTTTCCGGTTCGAAAGACCGTGGTGTGATTTTCTGGGATCAAATCTCTGGTAACCCATTGTTGATGTTGCAAGGTCACAGAAACTCGGTTATCTCTGTTGCAGTTTCCTTAAACTCCCAAGGTACTGAAGGAATATTCGCCACTGGTTCTGGTGATTGCAAAGCAAGATTGTGGAGGTGGACCAGAAAATCATAGACAAGACATTTGTGCCTGATCACATGCTCCCCCTTCTATATTATTAATGATGTTGGCACCAGTAGGTACTCTTGTGCTTCATTTTGTGTTTATTCTATGTATGTAATAGTATCGTTTGATTTGCCCATAGTAGTTTCCAAAGCTAGCACTTAACGAGAGTTGAATCACGTACTGCACAATACAGCGTCGGATGGGCCCATCCGTCGTGCCCACACCGTTTATCAACTGTTTTACGACGGTTTACGACAACGAATTCTCCATAATGTCCGTCTACTCAGCTACCTGTACCGCTCCGGTAAACATTGCCGTAAGTCCGCAGCCATTGAATTATCCGGGTTACTGCCCAGCCAAATTTATCCAATCAGAAGCAACGATTTCATCGTGTTTATAGGCTCAGGCTTGAAAAGTACTCTACTAACTTCAGACACTTAAATATTGGGGTAAAAGAGATAAGTCCTTGAACTTACCAACCAACTCCTCCATTTCCGTCACTTTATCCCAAGATGACTTGAGAACTTTGACTTCTGCCGCTGCATCCTCTGAATTCAAGAAAGACCAATTATGGCTTAATGGAAACTTGGAATCTTTGGACTCCCCAAGAACCAAGGCATGTCTTGCCGATTTGAGAAGCTTGAGAGCCGAGTTGGAATCTAAGGATTCCTCCTTGCCAAAGTTGTCCGAGTTCCACTTACACATTGTCTCGGAAAACAACTTCCCAACCGCAGCTGGATTGGCCTCGTCAGCAGCTGGATTTGCTGCTTTGGTCAGTGCCATCGCTGCCTTGTACGAATTGCCACAAGATATGTCCGAGTTATCCAAGATCGCAAGAAAGGGCTCAGGCTCAGCCTGTAGATCCTTATTTGGTGGTTTTGTTGCATGGGAGATGGGAGACTTGCAAGACGGACAAGATTCCAAGGCGGTCGAGGTTGCTCCTTTGTCTCACTGGCCTACCATGAAGGCTGCCATTTTGGTTGTTAGTGACGACAAGAAGGATACCCCATCCACCACAGGTATGCAATCTACCGTGGCCACCTCTGACTTATTCCAGTACAGAATCAAAGAGGTAGTCCCCAAGCGTTTCGAAGAAATGAAGAAGTCCATTGTGGAGAAAGACTTCCCAACCTTCGCTGAGTTAACCATGAAGGACTCCAACTCTTTCCACGCTGTTTGCTTGGACTCTTACCCTCCAATTTTTTACTTGAACGACACCTCCAAGAAGATCATCAAGTTGGTTCACAAATTGAACGAATTGGAAGGCCAAATCATCGCTGCTTACACCTTCGATGCTGGTCCAAATGCTGTCATCTACTACGATGAATCAAACGAGGCAAAGGTGTTGGGATCTCTTTACAAATACTTCAGCCAAGTTCCAGGATGGGAAAAGAAGGATGTCACCTCTTTAGACTCAGTTGAGATTGAAGGTGTTGACTCCGAAATTTACAAGGGAGTATCCAAAATTATTTTGACCAGTATTGGCCAAGGTCCTCAAAAGTCATCTGAAAGCTTGATTAACGAGCAAGGATTGCCAAAGAACTAGTTAAATAAAGATAATATATAGACCAAATAGTCAAATTATCAAGGTAAACTAATACAATTTAAGAGTAATACAACAGCTATTAAGTATATTCGGGGCAAAATAATTACAATCTGTTCAATGGTTAGTTTATGATTTGATATACAGAAAATAAACAATACATAATTAAAGGAAGTGGTCACTTGAGTCTATGTTTGCATTATATTGAGATGAGCTTTTGAAGGATTAATCATCGTGATCATTGTCATGTAAACTGGAAGTGTGATTTCTCTTCCATTCCAAAAGTGGAGCCAATTCTTCAATTTTACCAGATTTATGCTGAATAAATGAGTGTTCTAGTAATTCATCAGTAGATGCTCTGTAACGAACATCAACACAAAGACAAATAGACAAAAACTTTTTGATTGAGTTTGAAAGAAGTTCGGGCTTCTTTAACTTAGGAGTACCATTAGTAGCAATTAAGTAAAGTGCCTTCAAAGGTTCTTCATTAAGGTAAGGTGGCTCACCCTCAATCATTTCGATTGTCATAATACCCAAGGACCAAACATCGACCTTTTCATCGTATTCCTTTTGTTTGACCACTTCAGGAGCCATCCAATACGGCGTTCCAACCATAGTGGCCCTCTTATTTCTTTGATCTGTCAACTTGGCACAGAAACCAAAGTCAGTAATCTTAACATTACCTTTAGCGTCCAACAAAACATTATCCGATTTTATATCACGATGGATAATATGTTTTCTATGTAAGTGTTGCAATCCCTTCAAGGTTTCGAAACAGATAGTAGCTATTTGTCTCTCACTTAACTTGAAATCATTATTGTCAATAACTTCCGTTAAAGATCCTCCTTCCATATATTCCATAATCACCCACAAATCCGAATTGCCTCTTAAATACGAATCTAAGAAATTAACAATATTTTTATGTTGAGAATCTTTCATCACCAAAATTTCATTGATGATCAATTCCTTTCTAGGTTGAACATTGAGATCCATTTGTTTGATGGCAACCTTTCTATGATTTTCAGTCAGCTCAGCCAAATAAACGGCACCAGAAGCACCTTGTCCTGCTTTTTCAATGATTTTAAATAACGGAGTTGGATCATTACTGTTTACAACGGTCTTCAATTTTGCAATAACTTGCATATCATTCAACTTTTCACGTTCCTTTTTCAACTGCTTAGCAGACTTAACTGGTGCTGGTCCTGTAGCTAATTGCTTTGGACCTTCATTCAGTTCCTTTGGACGAGGTTGGAGAGGCTTAATAGGTGTTTCTTGAGTATGACTAGGGGCCTGTTGCTTGTTTGTGAGGTTGAGTGGTTTGATATTGATACCTGATTTTGGTGCTGAATCTTGGGTCTTCTGCGCAGATGGCTGTTCATGCTGCTTTTGTAGATTTTGTTGCAGCAATTTAGTTGTCAATCCAAATGGTTTAATGAAGTTTTGGTTTTGGTTTTGGTTTTGGCTAGCTGCATTTGCTGAAGTTGGTACGTATTTGTTAGGTTGATTATTGTTATTTCCACTTTGAATCTTCAAGTCAGGATGAACCTTGTTAGGAGGCAATTGTGGAGGAATTTGCTTGGGATGAGGTGCGTGATTGGTATTTTGTGTGGTAATACCTAGACCAGTAGGTACTGTTGAAGGCTTCAAAGACTTGTTATTTGATGGTGCAACTGAAGGTGGTGGAGGAGGAGCTTTCCTAGTAGGAGTAAGATCTGAATTAGAAGATTGACTGGAAAGTTGTGAGTCTGAGCCATCGGAACTGTTCAATAAGTTACCTAATGGTGAAACGTTGTTGGTGCTCTTTTGGTTGGTTAAATGGTATGGCATAGGGGGTTTTGGAGCTGCCCTACTTGGTACAAAGTTAGATTGCGAAGGTGATGATGACAATGGTTGATTTTGGGGGACTTGTGGGTGTTGCAATACTTGTGGTTGACCTGGGGCATTATTAGACTGTTTGGTTGGGGGTTTTGTCCATTCATGCAATGAGGGATTCTTCAAATTGGTTGCATTGTAGTTCATTCCCATTGCAGGCGACATGAGAGGAGTTGATGCAGCAGATCCACCATTGATGTCTGAATAAAACTCCAATACTTCGATGACGGCCACAGGATCCTTTTTCCAATCTTCGTTGGTGATTTTTGAGTGTTGCAACAAACTTTTCCAAGTATCAGGCAAACCAGTGAAATTACCACTAGCTGGATCAAAACCAACATGTACCTTGTGGGTAAAGTTGATAGGATTGGATACACCTGCGTTACCATTGACGAGGGAGGAAGTGGAGCTATTAGAACTAGAAGCGTTACCAATTTGAACCAAGGGACACTTTGTAGTGAAAGCATCAATCCAGTCCAAGTAATCGTTGTTGGACTTGACGGAGATCAAGATAGACCTACCATTATTCTTTGGAACGATTTCAAACGATTGGGCAGTTTTGGTGTATCCTGTAGAAGGCTTGAGTTGAATGCTACCAATCAAATTCAAGGGGAAGGAAATGTCGGGCGATTCGTTGACACCAGGGGTATTGCTGTTGGTGATGGGTTCCGATTTGTAGAAGTTGAGGGTTTTGTCGTTGATAACCATAAATCTCTTGTTCCATCTGAACGAGGTAAAAATCCCGTCGTCCTTAACATGGACCCACCCAGACTGACGCTTGTTCGAGTTGATGCTAAGCAGAATGGTACTGGTGTTTGCCGGGGCCTGTGAGAGCGGCGGTGGGGGTGCCTTACGGTAGTGCTTTATGTCGGTGTTGTAGATGCTAGTCATGGTGTACCAGGATCAATAGTGCTTACAAGAAGCGGGGGTATGAGGATAGTTTATGAGAACGTAATGGAATCACTGGCACTGGAATTAGTGGCCAACACAAGCACAAGCAACGACAATGCTATTTGTAGCGAATGATTTGACAGCAAGAGTGATGGAGTGAAGGTGGCGCCGATGGATTGGTTCCAGGAGCAACGACCGGGCCAAATCGACTATAGTGTCTGGTGATAGAAAATTCGATGGGATGACACTAACCAACGGGTCACTGGATACTAGGTGCTACCAGGGATAGATGGTTGAAGACAGATGAAGACAGGAAGACCACGGGCTGGATCGTCAAAAGTTGGTTATGGTAGTGGCGTGTCAACGGTGTAACCGACCTCTGAACAATAATGGCCGGGGTGCTGTATGAAGTTCTGTCCCTGGAATGAAAATGGCCAACAATCTATGGAGGTAGGAGTCCAGACGACGGAGGCCAGACGCGTTTTGTGTCATCTCGTCTCCACACGTGACACGCACACACGTGCGGAGAACTTCCGAGGCGCCCCAATGGGGCGCCGCGCCGTGCACCATGCTGCCGCCAGCGCCCGGCGCCCACTTCCTCTAACCTCACCCCGGATCACGTGGGCAGTGTCCCCGGAAGTGCTACAGGTTCCACAGAGCCCTGGAAGACTTCTCCTCCATGGCCAGGCTGTGGCAGCAGCCAGAGCTCAGCGGCCAAAGCCTCTTGAACTGCTTGGCCGGCTGGGCGGGGAAAAGTCCGCGCTGCCACGGGAATTTGCGGAAGGCCATTTCCCGGCATTTCATGATGCCCAAGCTTCGAGGTCCCAAGGGCATTATCAGCACCACAACTAGCGTATTGACATTTTGCGACTGCTGCTTTGGGCTTGAATGGCACAAAAGATGGAATTTTCAGAGGATGGTTTCGGCTGGGGCTAATTATGGGTCAATTTTTCACCCCGAGCCCCATTAGGCTGTGGCAATGGCTACGGTGAAATTCGGTGGAGATGCCCGTTGGATTGATTGGACAAGTGTCGATGGTGACCGCTGGCCGAGGATCCAGCTGAATTCGGTGGTTTGTCTGAAGAATCTACGGTTTTGTGCCTTTTGGGGTGGAGATTGTCCAATGCGGACATATAGACGATTACATATCGGTTATGGACAACAGCTACCAGCAACTCGAGGGTGGGTCCACTGCTGCAAGGCCGACCTACTGCGGTCACTTCCCGTCGCCACAGTTCAACGGTTCATGGAGTGGGACTACTGTAACCAGAGGAAGTACCGGCTACCCCAAGTCTCCAGGTGAAAAGTTGCGCATGTAGGCCGATTTCTAGACCATTTCAGCCGACCCTAGTGGCTCACGTTCCGCCGTTCCAGAAAGCCCCTACGGCAGCTATAAAAGCCATGGGGGCCCCATCCACAGATCTGGATCGGTCTCATACCTAATGCCAGTGGATAGTCGATGATGGGACGATAACGGCCGCAACAACGCCAAAGTGTGCCCCCAAACGCCCCAAGCTACTCGATGCCACGCAGATAGCTTGGCCTTCACAGCTACCAGTGCCTGATCCGCCCGGAGCTTCAACTGGTCTTTATTACTAAGACATGGGTCAATAGGTGGCCCCAACTTTAGTGCGACGAGTGAGGAATCGGAGGTGCTATGTCCAGACCTTCTGTCAGGATACCCCCACAGATTCCGCCGGAACCCTCACAATTCCGCCGGCCCCCACTTTCTCACCCTGTCCTGCTGTCATTGGCCAACCACATTGTTGTCCGTCCAATTGACCGATCAATTATGCAAGTTTGACGGTGCCGGGCCCCATAGTATCGGTTGGCATCGTAGCAGCAAAGCCCGCGACTTCAAAAGTAATCCCGAGACCTGTAAACTTGCCGTGTTTGGCTCTGTTTGGCTCTGTATGGCTCTGTTTGGCTCTGTTGCTCCCACGCTGTTTCCTTCGCCGCCGCCACCGCCGCCAGGCCAGTGACCACTGGTACCCAACGTCATAGATGCACACGTGACCATCGTCACTCCAACCAACTGCTGCGCACACGTGACCGATCACGGCTTTCTGTTGTTAGTAAGCTGGTAACCAGCAGACTCACCCACCCGTGCATTCTACTACGAATTCCTCCCGGTTTGGCTTCACTGGCTACTTCCGTCCTGGTGCTCCACTAATAAACACTCATGCCGCTTTTCCGATCTCGAAAAAAGGAATCCAGTCCAGTTTCGCCCGTTAAGTCGTCCTCCAACGCCTCTAGATCGAATTCCATCAGGTCATCTGATTCTTCCTTCCACTCCGGGAGCAAATTCAACCTTTTCAAGTCAAAAGGCCCTGGAAATGAGTCGTTGACCCCACTTTCTAGCCCCAAGAACGGGTCCCACTCGTTTCTGCCTCCGAAACCGAATCATCATCTCGCCATCCCAACCCCACACAAATCAGCTACGGCTCACAAGCAAAGAGTCAAGCCCACGCATGAGCGTAATGTGGGAGCTTCTGAAGATGACGAATCTGGCTCGGAATTCGACTCAGATACCGATCTGGATGGCTTGTCTGACGGTAATGGCACCTATTCGCTCGAAACCTACTTTAGTGAAGAAGAGGAGCACACTCATGCAATGAAAGTGAGGAATAAGATTTCCCAGCATCACTTGGCCCAGCAGCTTTCCACCATAATGGGGTACTGCGGTATTACATCGCTACTTTCCAAGGAGCTGCTCCGTGACCAAGCCAATGAAGAACTGAGAAGAACATATTCCCTTCTCGATGCCCAACATAACATTCACCGGTTGTCACCCACCACAAGCGACACCCAATCCATCATAGATAAGTATCAGATTGAGTTGATAGATTCGCTCAAGAAGAAGTTCTACAATTGTGTTCAATACTGTCAAACAAAGGGAGAATGTGAAGCATTTAAGGGCCAGACATTGTACCAGAAGTACGGTATCGTCAAAGAATTGATAGGAAAGGGATCCTACGGTGTTATCAAACTTATAGATCTGGAGGAAAACAAATTAACCAATATTCATCAAGGAATGTATGCTGTTAAAGAAATCACTAGAAGGTCCGCAAAAGAACCCAACGACAAGTTTCTTGAACGAGTACTTTCCGAATTCATCATATCATCTACCTTGAACTCAAAGCATATCGTGAAGACTGTCGATTTAATGGTGACATTACCCACCATTGATCCTAGCAACTTGCCACAAATAAAATTTAGTCAGGTAATGGAATGTACCCCCGGAGGTGATCTTTTCACTTACTTGACAACCACTAATGATAAATCCAACCAACCCGTGACTTTCATGTCCTTAGAAGAGATCGATTGTTTTGTGAAGCAAATATCAAAAGGCTTGAAGTATATGCATCAGCATGGTGTTGCACACTGTGACTTAAAACTCGAGAACATCTTACTTACTTACAAAGAGGCATACACCGATAAAACGGGAAAGCCATGTTCTAAGATAGTTTTAAAGCTTTCTGATTTTGGTAAGTCAAGTGTCTTCAGAACCAAGTTTGATGCTAAAGAACAATATCAACCTAGAAGT
Organism: Suhomyces yuchorum; assembly: GCA_030571845.1. Taxonomy (NCBI): domain Eukaryota; kingdom Fungi; phylum Ascomycota; class Pichiomycetes; order Serinales; family Debaryomycetaceae; genus Suhomyces; species Suhomyces yuchorum. Next base: position 16,605 of record JAJLYW010000027.1, read on the forward strand.
AGTGGCCCAGTGGGATCAGAACCCTACATGGCACCTGAAGAATTTCTTTGTGAAAAGTCATACTCGTTATCTAAAAAGGATTGTTGGGCATTGGGCATAATAATTTTGGTACTATTTAATATCAGAAAGAACTATTATGCGGGCAAAAAATACATCACAGACGCAGATTCTGATGAGAATAAGGTGGGTCATGACAACTACGGTTCAGGATATCTCTGGCAAACCACAGATGTAAAGAACCACATTTATAAAAAGTATAAGGACAAATTTTTCGAAGAATACTCAAAGCATAGAATGAAGGCCGAATACGATCAAAAGACCAAAGAATGGCTAGTTAAAAGATCGGGGCAATTCAAACCTATCGAGGAATTATTCACTTTACCTCAAAACAGGATTTCACGGGATGGTTACAACAAGGAGGAAGATGAGTTATGTGAATTAAGGCGAATGTTAATTTATAAGATGCTCGATATTGATCCAAATACTCGACTTAGTGTGGATGTATTCCTCAAAAGTGATTGGATGACCTCTGTGGAAAATTGTGCATAATAAACTCATGAATAGACAATAATATAAATTCATCGTAGTGTCCACAGCAGGCATAAGAAGCACACTTCAATAGTTAATAATAATGAGAATTGTACAAATTTATTTTGTACGATGCCCTTGATGAAATCTATAATTAATGATGTAGAATTAAACTGTCGTAGTCCATTAGAAATCAGAGAAAAGATTGCCATAAGGATCATCTACTCCACTGATACCATAGTCGAGATCCTTGTCTTCAGGATATCTATCGAACTGTGAGGTATCACCCACACCTGAAGTGATAGGAGGCTCATATGGTGTTTCTATGTCTCTTGAGAGCAATCTTTCCCAAATGACTTCTTTGAACCATGGATGGTTTTTAACGTCATCTGATCCTCCTTGTAAGTTACCTAATCTTTGGGTTAAATCCTTCACGATCAACTTTTGCAATAAATCAAGAATATCTGGAGGTAAGTAGTCTGGATAAGTGATGGTTCCATTCAAGATGTTTTCGTAGGTTTTCATTGGAGTGGGGTCGTAAAATGGGGTGTAACCGGTCAACATTTCGAATATCAAAATACCGAAAGACCACCAGTCAACAGACTTATTGTAAGGTTTTGTTGCCACCACTTCAGGCGCTATGTAATCAGGGGTTCCACACAAGGTGTATGTGACATCACTCACCTCTTTGGCAAAACCAAAGTCAGTCAACTTGATGTGGCCGTTCTTGTCCAACAAGATGTTTTCTGGCTTCAAGTCACGATAGATGATATCAAGCTTATGCAAGTACTCGATGGCCAAGAACACTTCGGCAGCATAGAACTTGGCTACCGGGGTGGGAAAGCGTTGGGACTTTCTCAACAATGAGAAGAGCTCTCCACCTTCTATGTAGTCCATAATCATGAAGAGATTATGACAGTCCTGAAAGGTACCCCACATGCGGATGATGAACGGATGCTGAGCCAACTTCAACATTCTCCGTTCATCGTTGGTGTGTTCCACCTGCTTCATGTTTACCACTCGTTCCTTCTTGAGGGTCTTCATGGCGTAGAAACGACCATTGTGTATGGATCTAGCCAAGTGGACTCTGCCGAAAGAACCCGTACCCAAGGTACGAAGGATCTGGAAGTCGTTGAGGGTGTATTTGCCCTTGGTGGTGGTATCTCTGTGGGCGTGACGGGAGTTGAGTCGCTGGAGTGAGTGCAGCGATGAAGATTTTTGGTTTTCCAACACGGGAGGGTTGACGTAGATGTTCTGCTGTTGTTGTCTTTGAGCCAACTCTTCCAAGGAGACGTCGTTGAGGGACATCTGGCTCGGTTCGGTGTTGGCCATGGAGGTCATGGAGCGGAGGCAGGTGTGGAATGGGAGAACACGGAGACGGCGGAGTGCAGCACGACGACGGCGACGATAGAGACGATGGAGACGGTGACGACAGAAGCTTAAACGAAGAAGAACGGCGAAGGATGGAGCCACTCAACTAATTACCATCTATTGACACTGAAGTTATAATCCTTGGGTGCCGTTTTTTTTTACTTTTGGACGGCGCACACTGCGGTAGGGAGCACTGCCCGGTAAAGGACTAGAGCGATTGGAAGCATTGAAGGTGAGGTTCACCGAGCACACCGGTGGCAAAGCAGCGGCCAGGCAGCGGGCCGGGCTGCCAGGCCAGCTGCGGTTCTGGCCACTACACCGAGGAGAGGTCTGGACGGCCAGGACGGCCAGAACTGGTGGTGATGTGCTGGCTGGGCTCGGGGGCTACAGGCCAGTTAGGCTGCTCGTAGTGGAAGTACGAAGGTACTAAAGTGCCTAGTGCGTGCCTCAGTGGGAAAGGGCCAAAGTGCAAAAGTGCCAAAGTCCAGCGTGGGCTAAAGTGCATAATGCAGCGGTCAAGCCATGACACAAGCAACGAGCAACGAGCAACAGCGCAAGAAAACCACCACACCACGGGCCAGTGCAAGTGGTATTGACGGCCCAGGGGCCGGCAGAGGAAGCAGGGACAGTCAGCGGCCGCTGGGCCGCGGGGATTCAGCAGGGAATCGGGGCTATTATTGGAGAATGGTGATTAGCGGGTCCAACCAGGAGGAGACATTAGTCCCTAAAAAATAGCGGCGCCAGGGCCTATGCAGATGCAGACAGACGCAGTGCCTATTACGCATTACGCAATACGCTGTCGACGCAGGGCAGGCAATTCGCACCGGATAAGCAAAATGCACTACCATGCAGAGCCGCCGTTCTGCCCGTTATGAGGCCGTTTGCTCCCGCGTGGGGGAGGGGGCATCCCCCAGTCTCCGCAAAGGGCAGGCCGAGGACCACCAGAGTAGGCCTGAGTGGGATCGATGCTGATTCCGCCACCAGCACGGTGTGCGCCCCAGCCCACCGCGCTGGTTGCTCGCCGCTACATTCACCAACTTCTGGCGAAAACCAGTGGGGGATCGGTGAGGGACGGGCCGGTCGTGCTGGTTGAAACGGACCGAGGCACACATGACAGCTGAAATGACAGCTGGAACCACCACGTCCGGTGGTAGTGGCCCGTGGGCACTTCAACGAGCTGATCACTGCAACCTAGGAGGTGCAGCGAGGGCATCCATATCCTTTGGGAAAATCAGGGATATTTCGGCGACTTCTAGGGCCCTTTTGGGGCCTTTGGGGGCTGTTTTCGGTGCTTTCACTAAGTGCGTTCTTGTGATAACTGCCCTCTGGCACCTCGTCTGTCGCCAAGCACCAGGGCCAAGCTTCGGTTTGGTGTGGCCATCGTTCCAGAGATCTACGGGCGGACACGGTGGATGTTCTAATTCAATACACAACTATGTAGTGGGACGGGAGATCTCAAGGCTTAAGTCCGGAGGTGCACCACATTCACCCCCCAAGCGACCGGAGATAAGTGGACTTCCAACGGTTTGCATGGACAACCGTTAACCTTCTCCAGATACATGGACAAGCAGTATCCCCAATCCCGTATTCTCAACCTTCCAGACAGCTGCCATGGATGCAAGTGAACCTTTGCACCATCAAGTGGTTAGTTACCTGGTCAGGTTGTCCGCCAGACCAGGCTCTGGTGCACGTGAATCACCCCTGACCATCCTGCAACTCGCCACGGAAAGTTTAAGCGAGATTTGGCATGTTTGTGGATTCGCTTAGCTCACAAAATATCGCAGGTGTGTGGTTTACTTGCCCTCCAGCGGTCGCTGGTGGTGGCCATCGGGCGTCCTGATCACCAGACAACGCAGCTACGGCGTAAACCGTCACAACCAGCGACTTTTCGCCTCGATCCATCCACATGCGTCCGTGGGGTCACATATGCATGGAGGCTCCATGGACTGATGCCAGGCTTGGTTTGTACCAGCATTGAACACTTCGGTGGTGTATTGCCGCCAATCGTCAGCTGTCTGGGCTCATGATTTTCGATCTTGGACCAGATCCCATCGGCCTAATGTCGGTGCCATGAGATACGCCCGCCTCAAGTCCATCATCTGATCAGCAGCCACCGGAGTCCCAGTAATTCCGGCCTCGGCTCGGAACAATCTGTACTGGTTCCAGCCGACCCCTGGCACAAATCCGCATCGGCAACTCACATAATCCAGTACTCTCGGGGAAACTCTTCCTCATACACGGACTCCGTGGTATGGTTGTCCAGATCGTGGGTTGCTGCAGAATTGCTGCCTTCATCGTCCTGCATTTCCTCATCTGACCCGTATCCGTAACCTTCCCCACCGCGGTTCACATCTGCTAACGTAGTGGGTCTCAGCGAGGTGTGAGTGCTTGTAGCTTGGCTTTGGCTATTTTGCCTGGAGTCCAGGTCTTGGCTCCGGGGAGAGCTCTGTCCTTGGCCATGGCCATGTCTTGAGTCTCTTCCGGCGTTGTGATTATCCCTGTTATGGGTGCCAGTGTGGCCGGTTCCGGACTGAGAATCATGCGCCGGTCCTCCTTCGTGATCCTCATCATCATCGGGTAACTCTTGTTGGTGACTGCTAGCCCTTCTACTCCGACTCATTTTGAGCAAACCATTAATTTGCTGATTGGCAGATTTTAGCTTCTCAAGTAAATCATGGCTGTTTTGAATATCAAACCTCTTGATTATTCTCACCTCTTGCTCCTTCATATCATTATGCTCTTTCTTGTGGTTACTATCACTGACTCGACGGGCTCTAGAACTACTTTCTCTTCCAGAATATGAAGAGTAGTAAGAGATCAACCGCATTAATACGGCACCAAAACCAAAATCTTGTAAATACTTGGCTCTGTCTTTGACCGAGAGAGTATCAGTGTCGTCTTCTTCGTTTGAGTTCAGCCTGTGTAAGGTATCCTCTTCACCTTCAGAATCAGATTCAAGGAATATTCTTTGATTACTATTCATTCTTCTATTTCCAGAATCTCCCAGTGATTCAAACAACATGAACTCTTTATCAACTTGAACATTATAGGCCGAATACCTTGTCAAATTGATAAGTATGAACACAATCGATGATTTGATTTCATTCAAGTTGGTGTTCAAGTTTATTCTTTCACTTATATCGAGAGTTCCTTCATAGCTGGGTGTACTCAATTCCATGAACCTTAACCAAATACCCAAGATGCCATCATTAGGAAATTCATCCCTTTTGATCTTGTCAATCTTTGCATACTTGTGATTTTCAATATAATTGATAGATGTAACCATTCTAACGTACTCGTCGTTAATGATCATTGAAAAGAGATCATCATCATTTGCACTGTCCAAGGTCTTTTTGGTGAAAGGTGAAAAATTATAGATGGATAATTTCAAGTACTCATACCATGTTGCTGGCAATTCGTATTCAGCACACATCCATTGGTTTTCTTCGTAAGTTTGAACAACTATTTTATGGAAATGTGGTGATCCAGCAGTGAAATTCCGTAAAATGTCAAATGCAACCAACTTTTGTTTCACTTTAACTTTGTGAATTTCCGATGAATTCACAGTATCATTTTTATTAGAATCAGAGGCTTTTTCGAAACCGTAATAACTTTTCTTGATTAATAAGTTTAATGGGAAGTATTCTAAAATTTCCTGTTTGTTTTCGTTCGTTTCATGATACAAGAAATTTTTAATCACCTGCATAATGTTCAACTGAACGAAGGTATTTTGATATACATCTTCTGCTTTGATTCCGGGATCATCGAAACCCAAGATAGCAGTGCTGGTACTGGTTGAAGTTGTAATCTCAAAAAGCGACGACAAGCTCTGAAGGAATGATTCATAATTAACCACATTATATCTGAACGAGCTGAAATCTAGAATAAAGTTTCCCAATAAGCTAATTGTGATGGACATATTGAGCATTTGAACCTTTTTGCTTCTTAACATTGCTATAGATTGATTCTTTCCACCTAGTTGATATAAGAGTTTATTGATTTTTTCCGAATTAGAAAATGCTTTGAGTATCTGAAGGAAGTTTGTTATTAACCCTCCTGAATTATCAGTGCTGGTAGGTGTTGTAATGAAACTCTTGAGTGAGTTACATTCAACATAAAAGGTTCTTAATGTAGTAACAGACCTTGAAAGGGATCTTATCAAGTACAAACAATCGGTATACATAGGGTGATCAAATAAGGACCTCACAATTCCTAAATTTTTGCTGAACCATGGTAAATCTTCTGGTTTAACCTTTTTCGAACGTAATAACCGGTATCCTAATTCGTTTTGACCCAACAAGAATTGAAAGTCATCAATAATCTCAAATATAATTTCTGCAAACGGAATATTGATTTTTTGCTGATCTTGTGCCAAGTTAATGATCCTGTTCCTGTAGACTTCGTTAGAGCTTGTGAACACACTTAGCAAATAGAACAAGTCGGCTAGTTTATGTTCATGGCCTTCATCTGGCAAATTAATAAACACAGTAAAGTCAACAAAGGATGTACCATGCTTGCTATCTTTCTTGAGATGTTTAATGAATTTCAAAAACTGAGAAGACTTAGTCAATTCCTGGACTTGTTCGATAATTTTGAAATCAGTATTAGCATCTTTGATATCATCGTTGAGAACTGGGAATTTTGTACACATGTCAGCAAGGATACGGGCTGGCGAAGACAAGAAAATCGGCATTTTGAATGCAGAACGATTAGGTTGGGGTGTGGAAGAAAGATCACCCAAATCAAGCATTTGAATCACTCTAGGAAGTAACTTTTTGTAATTTTGAAGCAACAAGGCCTGCTTATTGGCAGGTTTCAATTGTTCAAGGTAATTGATAATAAGATTCAAGGATGCTAAGCTCAACAATTGGTCATCAAACTTCAAAAGTAGAAGCAATGTCAAATATACACTCTCAGACAAGACCACCAGTGATCTCTGTGTATTGACATCATTTTTATCCTTCAAGTTGCAGGTAATTTCAAAATCGTTCTCTTTCATGACGTGGAAAATTTGGCAAATGGAAACAACTAATTCAAGAATCAACGAGGAATTAACTTTTGATCTAAGGATGTTTTGATTAAGTTCGATATTAGGGAGGTTTGTGTCTTCAAATGCAATTTGATGTAGCAACTCAGGGTTGTTATCGATCATGGGGAAATGGGTCAACATGATGGTGGTACATTCTCTCAGTAACCGTCTAAGAAGCGAAGTGAGCAACGTCACAATGGACTTGTCAATCAATTCGTTCAACGACAAAAGCAAGGGAATTAACCTCATCAGCTTGATTAAGATGGGATTGATATGCCTGTAAGATTCATTTTCACTCACGATCAACAAGCATGTAATAAAGCGTGACACCTTCTTAGCGTCGAAATCGTGGAGGCGAATGTTGGATAGAAACAAGAAGATATCCAAGCACGATGCCAAGATGTTGTTGATTTTGGACTCAAGGAGTTCTGGGACGCTCTGCCGCAAGGAGTAGGGAATAAACTGTCCGATGTAGTACTCTAGAAACTGGATTATGGGGCCCAACACCATCTCCAACGACTTCAAGCAGGTGGTGACGTTGGCATGCTTGTCGGTGTTGACTTCAGTGATGTAACCACACAAGATCTTAAGAATCACGCCCCGCTTCTCCAAATCATCAAGAAACTCGACGTTACGCAACCATGAAGGGGTCTCTTGACTGGTTATTTGCTCCATCAGTCCGGTGAACGAGTCCACCAATCCTCCGATAAACTCCACGTCTCCCACCAATTTGTATTTGAGATCCTTGTTGCCTATGAGAGACACCCGGAGCTCCGTAAGGTCCTTCCATGAAACTTCCGAAGGAACAGACATGATTGTTGGGATATTGGGGTAGGTGCGGGTGAGTTTCCAAGTGCGATTTGATGGTTGACACCCACACTCAGATGGCCTAAGGACGACCCCCAAAGACCTGGTGCAGGGAAAAGGACTACACGGGGACCAAAAAACGTCGCTTGGTCTAAAACGATGAAAATTGAATATATGGACTGTGATCCAGACTGGAAGATATCTCTTGCCGATCTCTGCAGGTGCTTCTTTGGCACAGCTTGAGGTAAGGCAGTTCTGGGGTGCTTACTGTGAGTCGCACTAACTATAATGGTGATAACTACTGGAGGCATTAGTGCCAGAAATTATTTGAGGGAAACTGTGGAGGCAGTGGTTGATCTGACCAGATAATGGACGCAGCCTGTTACCTGCCTAAAGAACCAGAGAAATGGTGTCTCAATGGTATGGGATCATCGTGGAATAAGGCAATCCAGTTGGTGAACAGGAGCAATAATTGAGTATTAATTCCAGTTTGGGATAATAATTACTCCCACTCCTTCACTAGACATATCACAGCCTGGTCCATAGGATTTATGCATCCTTCTTAGCCAAGAGTTCTCGTTAGTAAACCGATCTTTATCTCCTCTGAATTAACCACCCAGTACTAAGTCTACAATGATGGGTTTCCCGTAATTTCGATTGTACATATATTGATCTATTCCGAAACTGTCCCAGCTGCTTCAGATCTTACCTCTCCAGAACTTCTGGCTCTCTGTGGCTCCTTTACCACGCTTGATATCCTCACTCACATGAGTATCGGCATCCACACGTTTGGGAATGTACTCCAAGATTCCGGCCAAATCTGCCTCCTGGGGGATCCGGACAACCCCATTCTTGTCGGCAATGATGTAATCCTCGGGCTCAATACGCAACACCTGGTCATTTTCCAATCCTGCAACCTTGATGTCCAAAGGGACATTGATTCCAACTACCTTGACCAAAGGTCCCGGAGCCGAGGTTCCCACTCCATAAGACCAAACGGGATACTTGAGATCATTATGCTCGTCCAAGTCTCTGATTCTTCCAAGAATCACTGACCCATTGGCTTTTCTGTATTGGGCTCTAGTAGACATCAAACCCCCGTAAAGTGCATTATTTACCTTGACAAATGGGTAGCTGGTCAATTGGGCCTCCAATGGAAGTCCAATCACCACAATCGAGTCTTCTGGAACCTGGTCTATGTAGGATTCCTTGACTGCAGGCCTAGGATCCGACTTGGGGGCATATAACACCGTATATGCCTTTCCACTAGCAGATACCAGGGCCGTCACCGGAGACCGGTTTTGCAAGTTGGGAATAAATCCTCCATCACCGTAACCAAACTTGTTCAAAGCATCAGATACGTCACAAGGAGTGTACTTTTTCAAGGTGGCAATAACCTCCTTGCTAACCAATGATTTACCGGACATGATAAAGAAGTTGCATCTATTTACTGGGGTAATTATGGGGACACCTTACCCGGACCTCGGCTATGTACAGGGAGTATATGGAGGAACTGGAACAGGGGCAGGATTAGCACGAGGAAAACGTCGAGAGCCTCTGGTTTAAATACCAATCCGTGGAGAAGCTCAAAAACATTACGTTTGATTAATCGAGACTGATTCTCTCTTTCATTTTTTTGATTCTTTCACTTTCTTCATCACTGACTCCCTCATCTCTCAACTGTGAGTCTGGAGCGACCTTGTGACCCAATTCGTCGTCGTTGGTCTTTTCCTCGATGATGACGGTGTTGGTTGCTAGCCTAAACCTCGTTCCAAGCTCGGCGATGAAATTCTCTTGTAGTTGGTAGTCTCTGATGATGGTTTCGGTTTTGACTCTCTCGTCTCTGATATCATTGAGAATGGCTCCCAAGGTGTGAGGATGGACCATGGTACGTTTAGCGTCGGCGGTATTCTCCATCTGTGCCTGAACCTCCTTCTCCCCCATCTCAAAGATGTTTTTACGATGCTTAAGCTGTTTGAGGGCCAAGGAATTCTCCTTTATCAATTCTGGAGTAAACGAGTGGATCTGTCTTCCCAAATCATTGATGTTGTGCACGTATTTGCTGTCATAAGTCGAAGTTCCAGCTTCGTGGGGATCAAACCCGTCCTTACCCTCTGGTAGATTCTGTTCCACTTTTGCAACGCCTGTGCTTTTCTTGTTCAACTTCTTCTTAAGTTTGCCTGCATCGAAACCGGAGGATTGGTAGGTGTTTTCCACAGGTTTCTGGTCCAAACTATCATCAAGTGAACCATGTTTCTTGAGCTCTTGGTCGATGTGTGATTGTTCGTACTTTTGTTGTAGACTCTTTGGAGGCAATTGATTGATCGTGCTTCTGTTGACGGTTTTCGCGGCCGTTTCCAACGACTTGGTCAACTTTCTAGGCTTAGACCCCGAGTTACCCATTCTGATTGATGCTCTTGATAGTCGATGACCTTCTTGATCTAAAGTAAGTTGGTACAAGTGATCTCTAACTATTACTACAATCCGCGATGATGGCTTGTATTGTACACGACTTTCTGTCTATATAGTCCGATGGAGGTTCTAGCATCAACTAGAGCCTATTATGTAGGATTATGATGAGGTTAAGAGAATGGATATGGAAATGACATAGAAAGCAAAGAATTGATGAATGTGGCTGGATTCGGGGTAAATCAAGTCCCAGAAGCTATTCTCTAGAGCTCTTTAGTTCAACTGGTCTAGCTCAATATTGATGAACTTGAGCTCGGAGGAGGGAAGCTGATAAAGAGAGGATCTTGCATGCTTAGTTCTTATCTTTCTTCTCCTTCTTTTCTTTCTTCTCCTTCTTCTCTTTCTTGTCCTTCTTCTCTTTCTTGTCCTTCTTTTCCTTCTTGTGCTCAGACGAATCGCTGTGCTTGGCCTTCTTCATAGGTGGCTCTTCGATCTCGGATTCAGGCTCGGATTCGGAGTCGTTTCTGGGCTTGGCTTCTTGGAAATCAATAGCTCCATATCCAGTAGGAAAATGTCTCATTCTCAAATTTCTAACTTTCTTGACATCCTTTCTGGCCTCGACAACCTTGTTGTAGTCAATCTCTGGGATGGTGACGGTCTCGCGGATGTTGTAGAGTCTGGAGATATTGCCCTTCATGGCCTTGTATCCCTTCTTGCCGTGTACAAACACGGAATGCATGCGGTTGTCGGAGCTGGAGGCCACCAATTCCTCGTTGATTTGATAGGTTCTTTTCTTGTTGTTGTTCTCAAGCTTGAATGTTTCGGGACCATTGGCGATGGATGTGGAGGTGAACGAAACTGGCAAGGTCTTGAGCTTTTCGATGGGGAAGCCCTTTGGAGCCTTTATCAACCAGATCTCCTTCTCGTCCGAAATGGAGAGTTTCGAGCCGGGGGAAATTTTGGAATAATGCTTGGGGACCTTGAACTCCACCTCCTCCACTTCGGAGTCGGAATCGTTCACGAATTCACTGGACTTGTATGCTGGCATCTTGGGTGTATCGCTCTGTTACAGAAAATTTTTGGCATCTCATCTACACTGCGTCACGTGCACCTGCACGTGATTCGTATCTAGATCAAAGTTCCAGTGGCCGCAATTAATCTGTGCAGCCCTGCCATGAACCCAAAATGACTGACACCGTTCGACAACGGCATCATCCACAGAATTGCTCTTTTCACTCATGCATGGCCACGCTGATAACAAAAGATAATTACGATCGATGCAACCAGTTTCTGTCGTATTTCACCACGATAGCACGGTGTGTGAGATGTGAGAGCCCAATCCAAAAATAGCCTGTTGCAAAGTTATATTTGGGTACCAGTTGCGTGAGAAGTTGGGGGACCAGAGCGATTTGGGGGAGTTTGAGGGACTTGATTGAGTTGAGGGAGTTTTTGGAGTGGTCGAAATGCTAAACACCACCCCACTGGTCGTGCCACTGGTCGTGGTCTACCCCCGCTTCACCGCGTAATTGAACTCGGCGAAGTCTAGAAGTAAGTTGGGGATTGCTCATGTGGTGACCCGGGCTCAAACCGGGGCTGGGACCGCTACCCACTGGGGAACAGCCACGGCGATGAGCCCACCAACGACAACTGACCCTACCACACACTTCTGGCAAAGCCAAACACCTGCCCATGTGGTGCCAGCATCGAAACTCCCTCTAGAAACTTTCCGCACCCGAGCGCATACCTCCATACATCCATACATCCAATGGTTTGTCTTGCGTGGGCCCGTGCCTATTGGTGGAGACCCTCGACGTTTCAGCGGTCATTGCCCATAACGGGCTTAAAGCCGTGTGTCCGTGTTCTTTGCATCTTCTGTGGCATATACGGCATGGTGATTGGTGGAACACACCACCAAAACCCGTGACCTCGTATCGGGGAAGATAATAATTGTGGCAGAACACGACGCAAAATCAACCTTGAGGTACTACCAACTCGGCCCGAGATGTATGGCCATGCAAAGGTCACATCCGTGTCATTCATCCGCTCCTCTAACCAGCAGCAGCCTTGGAGCTTAACTCTATCAATGGACTCGAAACCCCTGACTCATCCGCTGGCCCCCCTGGGGTTCGCGGTGTGCCACCAGCGAGCACTCAAGATGAAGGGTTCTTGTGCGCCAAGTGGACCCTCTTCGCTCCCAATCTTCAGGGGTCGATGCAACGGTAATTTACGTCAGAGTTCTTTTTCACCACAGTTCGCCGTGTGGCTAGTATGAAGGAATATCTAAATTTATCGCTTCTCACGTTGTGTCCTATCCCCATATCAATCCTGCCGTGCGTGTCGCGGGGGCTCCCAACCCACGTAATTAAGATACATTCTTTGTCAAGTTATATAAAGGGTAGGAACGTCGGTCAATTGATTCTCCTCATCTACATCCAACACATCATGGCCTTCGAAGACCCCAAAGCCGGCGCTGCTGCCGCCGTGTTTCTTTCTCTCTACACCGTTTACTTGATTATTGCAACCGTCATCGTGGTGCGCGAACGGTTCAGATCATTGGTGTACATCTACTTCTTTGGTTTCGGTATTTTCAGAGTGGTGGGCCAGCTCTGTGGGGTGGTGTTTGCTTCTTTGGGAATCAAGCATTACCAATGGCTTGTTGCTTACTTGGTGTTCTCTGCTGAAGGTTATTTCGTGCTTATTCTTTGTACTTTCCAGTTCATTGTCAAGGCCCAGAAAGACACCTATGGAACCTCGTGGTTGAAGCCCACCAAGAAAGAGATGAAGGCCAAAGCCGATCAAGAGACAAGCTTGTACAGACGCTGGAACGCCCACGTTTCGATTTCCAGAACCATTCACTTCAATTTGATTCCTGCCAATGCCTTGATTGTTGCCGGAGGCTCGATTCTTGTGGGTTACGACCCTGTCACCGACAGCAACAGCGATGCCGTAACTGAATCAAAGGGATTGAGAACCGCTGGTCAAGCCATCTTTTTGGCCCAGTCGTGTCTTATCTTCGCTTTTGCCTTTTACGCTGCCGTCTACGAGAAGCTTTCCAAGAACCCCCATATCCGTGCTGTTTTCCTTGCTGCTCCATTCCTCTTGGTCAGAGGTATCTTTGGTGTCCTTTCCATTTACATCAAGAGCATGAACTACTACGACTTCACCAATTACACCGCATCTGGACTCACCTCCAAGTTTGTGACCTTTGAGTACGTGTTGTCCACCACCATGGAGTTCATCAGTTCGAGTATTTTCCTCGCTACCTACTTCGTGGATAAGAAACCATGGCAAAAGATTCAGGATGATGCCGATGCTTCGCCAGATGACATTGAGTCTAGAAGTGGCACTGCCGATGAGACCAACAAGGAGAACATCGAGTACACCCAAGCCAAGTAACTTGGACCCTTACACAAAACAGCTCAAAGATTGATTGAATCATCCACCAAATAGATCTGGCAGTCTTGCCGGGGTATTTTTTTTCATTTTACGAAAGTTTCACTTCAAAAGGCTTTTAATAAATTTAGTTCAATTCAATTCAATTCAATCGACTCGATCCATTCAGCTATCCATGCTGACCATTCCTCTGAACGGACTGTTCCCGTCACATTGAAACCATTATGCTCTACATTTAAATACTCCTATGACTTCAAATTGCTGTTGCATGTCGTTCATAAGCCATTTTGTCTACTTATGAATCAAGGGTGCATCTTATAGAAATCAATTTATTCAGCCACCACGGCACCATAAATTTATTACTATTTTTGTAAGACTCCAGTCGGCTACTTTAACCTTATCCACTATTTTAAGACTAGATTACGCTTAGATCGCTTTGCTCGGGAAGGTTCTCAGCGATGAAACTTAGAAACCTAGTCACTTAGAAACCTAGTCACCTAGAAACCTAGTTACCTAGAAACCCAGCCAAATCCGCCAAATGTACCGTGCCCTTCGAGATAGCTACCACAATGCATAATATGCCTGTATAGGCGACCTTGTAGAAGCAATCCCCCGGAGCCTGATGGGATGCGAGATTCCGAAACTCCGCCACCGTCAATGCTCTTGTGCTCCCGCTGTCCACCGAGCCCACCCCTCCATGTGTCAGTAGACGAAGGGGATCACATGACATTGAGTGATGGGTGGCAGAACGGGCCCACCTTGGGCAATGAATGACCATCCCCAATGGCATTCCCCATTCCCCAGTCACCTGCTCTTAACCAAACAGTCCATACCACGCTCCTTTACGACTTGTGGTCCAATTGGGACATGTGCTTTCCCTATTGCGCAAGGTAGGTTCGCCAGATGGGATGAAATTTCATGTTTGCGGCCGAAGCCTCCCACTATAGCTCGACAGGGGATGTAACGGGAGACGCAGCCGGGGTAATAGGAGAGCGCTGTCACATGTCCCCGAGGGCACGGCCCGCCAGGGTCCGGAGAATGGACCGCTTGACGCGAGGAATGGAGGCTGTAGCTATCAGGGATATCGAGGAGGTGATGGGGAAGTCATGACTTCGGGTAGGTTGCCCTAACCACCAACAATAGGCAACGTGTGGTACCACTGAGTTTCCACCCGCTTTCCCTATTAGGCCGGGGAGTGGTCCCGGGCTTCCAACGGGGATCGAGTGAAGAAGCACTCAAATCAGGGTTTCGGACCGGGCTCGCGGCCCGCCGGTCATGCGTGGTGGCTTCTCCTGCAGGACCGGATGTTTCCCAGTGGAGGGACATTTTTCACCACGTACCGCAAGATGCCGGGAGGCGACGGCAGAACGGCAAAATGGCGAAACGGCAACACAGCAAAACAGCAAGGCAGCAAGGCAGCAAGGCAGAAGACGCTGGGGCACGGCAAAACGGCACCAGAGGGAGAAGGCCTAAAGCCGTCGCTACACCGCAGCCAAAGCCGTGGCAGACCAAGTGCGGAAGTTGGGCTGAGCGGATTCTTCCACCGCGCCTGCATACTGCCGCTCGGTTTAGCCAGGACTGATTAGGCGAATGCCAACGGGCGCATGATACGGACCAGACGATCCACACCATGGCGGTGGCTGCTACAACAATGGAAGGCAAACTCCTTTATTGAGTACGAAGAGGAAATCACGGCGAGAAATTAAAATTTTGAATTGAAGGAGCGTGGGGTCCGGAACTCTATAACGGACAGGTACTAGATAAGTACTGGGTACTGGGTACTAGATGAGTACTGGGTACTGGGTAGGGTATGGGTATTAGAAGAACCAGAAGCGCTTGGCTTGCTTGGTCTCGGCTCTCTTGGAGAGCTTGATCAGGTCGTAGCCGGAGCCTGCCAATGAGTTGGAGTTGGAGTTGGTCTCGGGGGAGAAGTTGACGGTGGCTGCAACTTGCACCAACAAGGTGATGTCGTAACCAGTGAGGTTGTAAGGACACGATACGGTGGAGTTACCCTTGAAGTAAATGTCGTATGGTCCAGAGGTCCTGTTTCTGGTGTTGTTCAAGCTGGAGAGGGTGCCGTTGAGTGGGAGGTGGCCGTAGTACAACGAGGTGTTGGTACGGGTGGCATTAGCGTAGGTGGAGTTGAGGTGGGTTCCGTTGGCGTAGGAAAGCACGGGACAGGCAAGGAAACGGGTGGAGTTCTTGTAGGTCAACAAAGAACGGTGGATACCGAAGCCGCCGGATGAGGTGTTGTTCTTGGTGGTGGTCAACTTGCCGTGCTTGTCGATGTACACATTGGTGTTCAATGGGTAGGTGATGTTGGAGGCGTTGGACGAGGAGTTGGAGGTGAGCTGGTCGGTGGAGAAGGTACCGTTGGAGCTGTTGCCGAAGGGGATGTTCAACACGTAACCTTCGTTGGCTCTGATTCTTCCGAAGAAGGCTGGTTCGTCCACTCCCAATTCCAAGTCTTCACCGTTAAACTTAACCAAATTGTATTGGAAACGGGTGCCCTGGTGGTGGGCAATAAGACTGAACACTGGGGAAGTTGGTTGGTAGACTCTCTTGCGTAATGGAAGGGCAAGGGCCAAGTTCAAGTACAAGAACACAGCAGCAAGCACGGTTGCGAAATTCATTGTTGATGGAGGAGATGAGGTCCGATGATGGCGAAACAAGTGGGTGGGACGGGGTATTTATAGGGCCGGAGTGTGAATCGAGTGTCAAATGGCCCCAAAGCAAACCACCCATGATCCAGGCGGTCCAGGCCCTTTGTGACATTGGCTGCGGCGCAATTACACCATCGGCCCAATTAGGAAGGGTAATTGATGTCACTTCCGCAGCAACATCCCACCAGAATGGAACAAACTTCGATGGAAAGGGAAGCCCGCGGAGATGTCGGGAGCCCCAGGAACAATTCATCGGAGGTCCTACGCAGCAGCCTAGGCTGCAAGGCCGAGGGAAAGCTCCAAGGTTGCGGAGGTACGCCCTACAACCAACGGGAAGTCAACGGAACCGCAACGGGCCACTTGTGCTACTCATTTACGAGGCCTGGCAATCCTTGAGCTAAGCGAGCAATCAGTGGACTGGAGGCGATTTTGGTTGTGAGTTCTATCATCATTCCCACTCTCCAGAACAAGCTTTAACCGTGTGTGTTGACGGGAGTATGAGTCCATATCTGGACCATTCAGAAAATGTGTGTTTTGATATTTCCACACTGGTGGGGGATTTTTCACTGCGAACGGAGTACCGCAGAAACGGAACGGGACCCATGGCGCCACTGGTGTTGAATTCAGCCGGGGGAAGCGTAGGATGCCGTGGCACCTGGAACTGGGCCATCTGATGAAGCGAGCCGCAGATACTTCGCATCCAGGCCACTCAGGGGTAGCAACTGGAACCTTCGGACGGTTACGGCGGAACCGGTGCGAGATGGGGAAGGGAGTCGTGCGCCGACCGAGTATCGCCATGACGAATCACCACCCCACCGGGTCCCCACCGGCGTTCATTGGTTGGCACACTCCGGCGGCCGCTGCGCTTCCGATGGTGCACCCGGGCTTGCTATGGCCATCCAGACTCCCGGGTCAGGTGACGTCGTTTCATCGACTCGGTGTGACAAATGGGCCACGCACTACAAGTAGATCGGGACTGAATAAATATAGTATAAACAAGTGTCGCTACCAGGAGCTAGCCTATTTACAAGGTAACGGCAGGAGGACAGCCCAAAGCCTTCTTCAAGGAACCATAGATACCGAATTGCAAGGAGGTCAAGGTACCGACCATGATCAATCTGGTTGGCAAACCGGCGAAGGAACCTCTGACACCCAATTGACCGGCCAATTGAGCCAACAAACCGATGGTGGATTGACCTGGAGCCTTCTTGGTCTTGTTGACCTTGGACAACAAGGTGTCGGCAGGTTGGGAGACAACGGCGGCGGAACAACCAGCAATGATACCAGCAAGCAAATCAACACCGGTCAAAGCACCAGTGGACAATTCCTTCTTTGGAGTGGAGATGAAAGAGAAGATGGTCTCTTGGGCTCTCTCGAAAACGACGAACTTGGCAATGTTGTATGGAATTTGCTTGAACAAGATTGGGGTGAAACCGTTGTAGAAAGATCCGGCACCTTCTTCCTTGAAAATTCTACCGAAAGCACCAACCAAACCGTTGGCGAAGGTTGGTTGAGAAACCAATCTGATTCTGGTGGCTTCCAAAGGACACAAAGCAATGTCGGCGAAGAACTCGGCCAAAGCAGCAGATCCAATGAAGATAGAGTTCTTGTACTCTCTGGCCTTCTCGAAACCTAATTGTTCGATGAAAGTCTTCTTGAATAATTCGTAACCTCCGAACTTGAAGGCACCTTGCATGGAGTAACCCAAGACGGTTGGGCCCAAACCAGTCAACAAAGCACCGGCACCTTCAGAGCTGATAACTTGTCTGAAAGATCCAACCATACCCTTGTTGTAGACGGTTGGCTCCAATTGAATTCTGGTCTTAACCACATCGATTGGGGTCATGGCACCGTGGGTGGCACCACAACCGATGGCACCGGCAAGGGCGAAAGAAGCGTAATCCTTAACGGAGAAATCTGGGAGTTTTTGTTGGCTGGCCATTTTGAACTTGTCAAGAGAAAAAGTGTAGATCCGACTTTGTATTTAAAGCAGCCGAGGAGTTTAAAATTTTTCGTCCGGTATACGGTGGAAATCGGAGAAAGTCGCGACAACGCCCGGAGATGCAGGAGGAATCGTGATCATATGATTGGCTGGAGCACCGCGCGCCGGGCCACGTGAGCGCTGCTTCGAGGGGGTGGGGTACCTGGAGGGGTGCGGAAATGCCCACCATCATGGGCCAGGTGGGACGGCCAAGTGGGAAAACGTTGGCTGATTGGCGTGGCCAGCTGTCAGCTGGTGGGGTAAGGCAGCCAACCCCGTGGCTGCTGTCTGTGGCCACGCACGCTCGGGCTCTCGCCTCGGTGCACCACACGAGCCCGACCCTTGGGTGCGGCGAAGAGAGCAATCATGTCACGTGATGTGGCTTCGAGGGGCACTCCCTTATTGGGCCTGATCTAACAGGGTTGGATCACACGAATGTGACCTAGTTACTACGGTCGCTATTAGTAGGTCACCTGATCAAACCTTTGGTTTCTATTTGTGTAGTTGTGGCTATTATAGTGCTACAGAATCATGAGGGCGATGCTTATTAATATCGACCAGTCTCCGTCCTCTGTAACATGTAATTCGAACGGTGTATCCATTCCACTGCGACACCTGATGTTTATGTTCAGCCACTAGAATTGCAAGCTCCTTAGATTTTTCGTTTTGCTGTCTTGACGCCTGCAAGTACCCCTTCTCTAACTTTTTGGGGATGGAATGCCCATTAAATATGAAAGAATGCTTATCGCAGTATCTTTGTGGATAATGTTGTTCTAATAGATGGCAGTGCCTCTGTGGATTTCATTTATGGATAGTGAATTATGGTACTTTTTGAGTTTGGATGTTTCTAACGTTGATATCGTAGTTCTATTATTCCGATTAATTAAACCTTAACAATTATCTGCTTGCTTCCTTTGGCGAATATCAAGCACCTGATATGCATCAACACTTCCTTATCACCTCCATACTATTGTCTATGTAGGAGGCATTGCAGTCAAGCTCGCTGAAGCGATGCACAATGAATGATGAATTCTTTCACTCATTTATTCCCTTCTTCGGGCACATCGCCAGATACACCTGTTCCCAACTTCGAAAGAACCGTCTCGTTCGTAAGGGCGTTCATTGCAGCCTTTTGACTGGCAAATTTCTTGTTGATATCATATCCAACCCCCAACACTGTGTCATTCACTTGCACCGTGGCTTGAAACTCATTGCCTGCACGATGGTATTTGTAGATAGGAGATAGCTTCTTCTGGCCTAACAAAGCGTATAAGGTGTTTTTAGCATTGCTATCCACACCAACCCTGGTTCCATCTGGGGGAAGCCCGTATGGCTGCACGTATGGTGCTACCGATGGCTGGCCATAGGGATGTGGTGGAAGACTCGAATATGGTTGTGGTGGCACTCCTGCGTATGAGATAGGCATTGGTTGAGCGTTGGCAATTGGATTCGAGACTGGCTTATTTCCTTGATCTTGATACATATTCGCGGTTATGGGAACTGGGGGTATGGATGTTGGGGCTGGTTGCGTATTGGAGGTAGCACTGGTGTTGGACGACTCCAGAACGGGTGGTTTTATGGTATTTTTGTACCCGCTCATCAACATTTCCATCATATTATGGAGTTTCTGACGATCTTCGAAAAGCGCCGAAGCTGCTTTTTCTTTGGCGTCTTCAAAACTGGTACTGCTAGTACCCAAGCCGTAGATTTTGCCATTAATCTGGAGCTGGACCACCACGGGGTCCGATTCAAGCTGTTCAAATTCCACCTTGATATGCTCCGGTGAAACACCGTAGATGCTAGAGACTTGCTTGAAAAGCAAGTCCAATTGTTTTAATGCGATTCCGTTGACGGGCTGTTGAGATGCCTGGGTTCTGAGGTCCGACAACACCGGCTTGTATAAGTGCCTGAGCCAGGTTTTGATTTCCTTGACGGAGTAGCCATCTTCGGCAAGACCTGCGATGTAGGCCAAAAACACATTGGAGAACACCCGGAGCTTCTGAGTCATGGAGATGTCTTTGGATAAGTTGTATTTATAGTGATCAATCAAGTTGTATCCCAATGCAAATTTCGATAAGATCTCTTGGGTGGTGATGCGATGACAGAGGACATAGAGCTCATCCTCATCCACGGTGGGGAACGTCTCATCCAAGAGGTCGAACAAGCACGTCTCCAACACCGAACGGCCCTTGACCGACAAGATGGCATTGTGGGACCGGGAGAACCCCACCAGCTCCAAGTAATCGGACGGCTGGCGGTACGACTTGTCTGTCAACACGCGGATCAAGAGCGAGTCATTGGCGATGGGGGGAAGGAGCGGAGGGTACGATTCGGGCACCGGCGCCTTATTGGGCTCGTCCTGAAGGACCTGCTTGATTTCTGCTGGCGAATAGTCCACGAAGTAGCCCACAAACTTGTCTGCATTGGGGGACTTGAAGTTGATTTTGGCCATGGCCACCATGTACGGAAGCATGCCCAGCTCGTAGAGCTGGCGGTAACGTACACCCACCTTGACCTGGGGAGATGTGAGGAGCGAACGGGCCCGTTCCACCACGGTGGAGTCCGGAGCCCGCTCCAACATCGCTAGCATGTCCCGACAGTTGGTCGCGGTAGGGGCCTTCGTCAAGATGTTATTGAAGGTGGCCTGGACCTGCGATACGTTGCTCTTGAGTTGGTGAAGCTCGTCGCACCACGACAACACTGTATTCTGATCGAATCCCAACTCCATTCTACTGTACTTATATCGCTGGCAGCCACTGCTAGTAGGAGTCCTGTACCTATCAGAACGCCTTTCCATAGCGTCATGGTGACAACGGGTCGTGTGCCGGTCCTGAAAACTCTTTCTTCCTATCAGATTTCGCACCCATCGAGCCGCAACTTTTACCGCTACACCACCTTCTTTCCAGAAGTCCCCCGACTTTATTCGTCCAAACCGGTTCCCAGACCCTTCTACAGGTCCCAAGCAGCTGCACTTGCCCTCTCCGTCGCGTGCTCCCTAAAACTTCCCGTTTTCCTCGATTTCCTCGGTCAGATCCTTCTTGGCCGTCGTCTTACTCTAGCCAACAACTCAAGTTCGACAAAGAACTTGATTCTGGCTAACTCACAGCAGATTTGAAGCATTTCAACGAAGTGCTACCTTTGATCTATCATATTATGTCCTGCTGACTCCCGCCAACCTGAAAAAATAAAAAGAACGTCATGTCAGACCATCACAACGACCGCTATGGCGGCGATGATTTCATTCCTGGTACCACCAAGATTATCATAACCCAAGACAACTCCTCCGTCGACTCCTCCAACTCCCGTGCCTTAAAGCGTAACGCCAAAGGCATCGTTTTATTGCCCCAGCCCACCGACAGCCCCAACGACCCATTGAACTGGTCATCGTGGCGTAAAGCGTGGCACCTCGTGTTTTTGTGCTTTATCACTGCCCTTACCGCTGCCATCTCCAACGATGCCAGTGCCGCCCAAGAATCCTTGAACGAGATCTACGGCATCAGTTATGACTCCATGAACACCGGTGCCGGTGTCCTTTTCTTGTTCATTGGCTGGTCTTGTATCGTCTTCGCTCCTGCCTCATCTTTGTACGGTAGAAGAATCACCTACATCATTTGTATTCTTGCTGGTTGTCTCGGTTCCGTTTGGTTTGGTGTTTCCAAGCGCCCATCTGATGCACTCTGGTCCCAAGCCTTTGTCGGTATGTCCGAGGCTTGTGCTGAGGCTCAAGTCCAACAATCCCTTTCAGATGTATTCTTTCAACATCAATTAGGCTCGGTTTTGACCCTCTATATCTTGGCCACCTCGGTGGGTACTTTCTTGGGTCCTTTGATTGCTCACTCCATCTCAGCCGCTCAAAGTTTTAGATGGGTTGGTTATTGGGGTGCTATCATTTGTGGTGCCACCTTAGTTTTTGTCTTCTTAACTTGTGAAGAAACTGTCTTCGACAGAGCTAAGTACTCGGTGATTTACAACGGTTCCCACGTTGCCAACGAGTCCGTGGATGAAATCAAGAAGTCAGATGACGACAAAGACACCGCTGAAGTTGTTAGAACCACCGAATCAAACAATGGAACAACTGCTGATATGGAAGTTCAGGAGAACGCAGCCAGCGAAAAGCCTTGGTCTTACGCCAAGAGAATGGCTATTATCACTCCAGCTTCGTATTTGGAAGGTTTTGGTTTCAAACAATACGTTAGAAGATTCTTTTTATACTTCAAGGTCTTCACTCTTCCAGCAGTTTGGCTCTCTGGTATTTTATGGGGCTTACAAGATGCTTATATGACGTTCTTTTTAACTACTCAAGACACTTATTTTTCTGAAGATCCATGGAACTACTCTGAAAAGGGTGTGGCTGTTATGAATGTGGCCACCTTGATTGGAGCAGTAATTGGTTGTTTTGTATCAGGAATTCTTTCTGATCACCAAGTGCTTTGGATGGCCAAACGCAACCATGGTATTTTGGAACCAGAGTATAGACTCTGGTTATTATTCATTACTTTAATTATATCACCACTCGGTCTCATTATGTTTGGTGTCGGAGCTGCCAAAGAATGGCCATGGCAGGTTATCTACGTCGGTTTGGGCTTCATCGGATTTGGATGGGGTTCGATCGGTGATACTTCGATGTCATACTTGATGGATTCCTACCCGGAGATTGTTATCCAGGGTATGGTTTGTGTTTCCATCATTAATAACACTTTGGCTTGTATTTTCACCTTCTGTTGTTCCTTGTGGTTGGACGCTGCTGGAACCCAAAACACCTACATCGTTTTGGCTGTTATTGATTTCATTTCCATCGCAGCTATTGTCCCCACCTTGTACTACGGTAAGAGTTGGAGAAGAAAGACCAAAGACCTTTACTTGCTGATTGTCGAATTAAGCAATGGTAACTAATATAATACACGAGCGAGCTAGTCAAAGCTAGTCAGCAATATACAACTTTTTTGTAGTTTAGTCAACATTCATGGAGTCTTCGCCACCGCTTGGTGCTGGCTGCTCAGTTTGTTGTGGTTGTTCGATCTGAGGTTGTTCGACTTGTTGAGGTTCAGCAGCAGCTGGAACAGCGTTAATGTTGACCTCGTTGTTGGCTTGAGTGGTTTGTTCAGAGGAGCCACCATTCATGTACGCCTCCAATTCAAGGTCCAAGTCGTCTGCTGATTTCTTGACGGGCTTGGCCTTCTTGGGCTTGCTGTTGTGGTTGGAGTTGGAGTTGGGGTTGTTGTTGCGAGGAAGACGGGTACGTTCTTTCACAGGAATGCTGCCAATACGAGAAGCCAAAGAAGTGGCACTTTCGACACCCAAAACTTGGCCCATGGCCTTTT
This sequence comes from Suhomyces yuchorum, assembly GCA_030571845.1. Taxonomy (NCBI): domain Eukaryota; kingdom Fungi; phylum Ascomycota; class Pichiomycetes; order Serinales; family Debaryomycetaceae; genus Suhomyces; species Suhomyces yuchorum. The sequence continues at coordinate 40,107 of JAJLYW010000027.1, forward strand.
TACCATCAAACTTCGCGATGGCGTCGGCGTTGCTCCTGGAATTGTCTCTTTGGAAACACACGTAAGCTATGCTATCATTCTTATTATCGAACTTGACAAAGTCCACCGGCGAAATGTTGCCGAATAAGTTGGACAAGTCTTGTCCATTCAACTCAGGGTGAATGTTCTTCACTCTGAGTACCGGTCTGGATCCAGCCATAGACACAATATCACGAGGAAGGCCGGAGTTGGGCAAAGGTCTGGAGCGCCCACCGTTGGATCTACCATGTGCACCATGTGGTTTATTCACTCTTGAAGTGGGGTTTTTTCTTCCAAGTCCTCCTCTACGGGAAGACGAGGACTTTCTTTGGGCCTTGTTTTCGCCAATAATGTCGTCCAATGACTTTTCTAATATATCTGACATGTTGGTGAAGGTGGACGATTTGGAAGGATTTGATAATTATGACTAGCCAGCGCGGCAGGTCCCGTGACGTGGGTGACCCCAGTGAGGAAATCCTGGCCACTTGGGGTGCGAACTTACTTGTGGGGAGGTTGGCTTGGGGCACAAACGGGGTTTTCGAGAAGATGAAGTAGTGATGTGGTGGACAAGTGATAAAATTGATGTTATGAGGTTGTGGGACAGTATTTTATGACCATATTAGTCGAAATATTTAGTTTATCCTAGAGAATACCACATGAGAATTTGGGTTTTTTTCAAATTTTTCAAAATTTTCACTCACACAAGTTTAGGCTTGTACCCTCCAGTTTAAACCCGTCGTACAATAAACAAACAGGAGTTTCTTATAATGTATGAAGCCAAATCTGTGCTAATACTGCCATAGTATTATTTTCTTTTGATCATTTACGTAATTATAATAACATACAATTATTTCATTTCTCTAAATACATACTATTCTCAAACTAATTATTCACACATATAATGTAATAAAATATAATATGGTATGATATTCGATCTTTCGCTTTATAAAAACTTCTAACAATCTATACTTATAAGAAATCAATCCTCACATAGATAGATTTGACATTGAAACATGATGCTGATACATGTGCATCACTTCGTCTTCTTACCCGATGTTCTGAAATTATCCAGCTCTACGTATTTGATACCGGATAATTTGCCATGTGAGTCTATGACGTCAACCTTTCTCAAGTAGTCCAATTGCACCAATTTTGGCCAATTGACAAACTGGTAACCCTGTTTATTCAATTGAAGTAGACTGTTTGCGTTGAACAAGAGACACCCTCCGAGAACAATCAAATTTTTCAAATCGGTGACGGAGCCCTTAGGGAAAAGTAAAACAGCCAAGAATACCAATAACGAGGTACCCATAAGGTATGGTAACAATTGGACGTATGGTGGTCTTCTGTCAATGAATGGAGAACTGACGGAGTCTTGGAAAGCTTTGAAAGTACCCAAGAACAAGTCATAGGAATCTTGACGACTTCCGTCCTTGTAATTGTTCTTGTAGTATCTGGTAATGGAGTTGACCAAGTCATTCAAAGCACCAGCTTTTGTTCTCTTACCAGTTCTAGTGAAGTCTGTTTTCAAAGCACCAGTACCAGAATAAGCACAAGAGACTGCATCAGCATTATCAGCCCAGAAGTTCTGGAAAAATAAGTTGAAGCTAGGATCCAAAACTTCCCATGGAGTAACATTCTCTTTTGGCAAGTATCCGGAGCTAGTCAATTGATTTTGCAAAACCCAGCGGGCAATCATAGATTGAACCACATTGGTACGATCCAAACAATCCATACAGTTGGTTCTGACGATCTTGTTTTGGGTGGTCAAGATAGTATTGGTGTTGAGATCAATTTGGAAGTAGTTGTCACTAGTGCATCCCAATTCGATCAATCTCTCCAACAACAATTTGACTCTGTCCCATCTCATCTTTCTACATTCATGATGGAAATCGAAGTAAATGTACTTCACGCTTTTAGCCAATTCGGCTGGCAAGTTTTCGACAGCCACCTCGTAAGCGTCCTTGACGGGCTTCTCATAACCTTTTTGGTTGACCAAGTTGACCAAATAATTATCACCGTAAAGTTTAACTTGTTCTGCAAAATGCTTGGAAGTGGCATCAGCGGAGGATTTTGAAGAGATGGTCAAGTTTGGTTTATATTTCAAATTGTTGATTTCACTCCAGTAAACAGGAACAGAACCTCTAGTCTGCAAGAACGAGTAGAGATGTTTGTCTTTGGTGATGAATATTTGCTCGGTTTCATTAAAGTTGGCGACGTTACCGTTGTCATCAATACCACGACGGAAGTATCTGGTACCGGCTCTGTGAATAGAACGACGAGTCAATAAGGCAAAATCCAAAAAGTGAGGACCGTTGAATGCAGCCGAATGGGACTTGAAGTAACCATAGATAATTGGAGTGATGAATTGAGGCGCATTGGCAAGATCTACGCACAAATACGAGTTCCACCAGAATCTAGTGTCGTAGGTCAAGTTCTTGGTTCTGTATTGTCTTTGCAACGAGTTGGTCAAATCGTACTTGTTGTCGATGGAAAAGAACAAGGTGGCATTGTCCAAGTGTTGCTTCAACAAACTCAAGTATTGGTTCTCTTCGGCATTGGATTTGGCGAAGTTGTTTTTGGCCAATGGAAGGATCTTGTACGAGGTGATCTTGGCGATCTCAGACCCCAAAACATGACCGGTAACAACGTGCTTATCAGCGATGATCACATAGTTGTTGATCTTGAGCTTGATGGTACCGATGATACACGAGATCGATGTGCTAGGGCGACCGAGGTTCAAATTGGAATAGTAGCTAGGGAGAGTATCGGAGACGCTGACCTCGTTTCCACCGTTCAAAATGAGGTATTTTTGCGTTTCCTCATCATAGAAGATCTGGGTGCCGTCAATGTTAGAAGCGTGGAAGATTCCCATGGTTGCAGATGAGTGGTAGACGTGGAGGTTGTTTTGAGATCAGGTCCCATAGTCCATACTCCCAGAATCCCACGTGACTTTTCCACTCCAGAGGGGTCTCATGACGAAGACGGAGCAGCAGTGAACAATAGAACAACGAAGGGAGGGAGAATCACGTGGAAGTGAAAAAGCTCAGCTTTCTCCTCCAAGATCCAAATGAAACAGATTATCCTGTTTATAATTCGGCCAAAGCTGAGCTTTCCAACTGATAGTAAAGCGAAAGCCTTTGGGACCAACTGGCAAGAACAAATGCTTGCGGAATCTCCGGTAATGAGCATTTGGGGTAGTTGTGGAAAGTAAAACTTTGGTCAGTGACCGGTCTCAGATTTAGCTGATATGTTAGCTGCCAGAAGGCCAAATTGTCCGTATGAACTGAAGCCCAATTGGGGACACGGTCTTTCTGTCAGTTGTTGCTGCAAAATTGGGCAATGAGCAACGAATTTCTTCAAGAGCAATTCGGACTGAACAAAGGTAGAAGAACTTACAAATAGACAGACACAATTCACAACTAGGCTTTTTTTAGTACTTTAACAGTTTTATAAGGCTTCTCATGTTTCTCCAGGTCCATTGGTGGTGTTACCAGCAGAACCCAGTCTGGTGGCCAGCCGCACCAAAACATCCTGCACTTATCACCACAACAAGATCACTTCTTCTAAACCGTTGAAGGGGCATGTCCGACCATTACCAAATCCTTGGGGTGCCCAGGACCGCCACTATTGAAGAGATCAAGAAGGCATACCGCAAGCTCAGCTTGAAATACCACCCGGATAAGACCCCCAACAAGAAAGATCACGCCGTATTCATAGAGATCAGCCTGGCCTATGAAACCCTTAGCTCACCCAGCTCCAAGGCCAAGTACGATGCCAAGCACGGAGGCATCCATGGATTCACCGCCTACAATACCACGTCATATTCCAGCAATCTGCAGCCCAAACCTTCTAGCACGTCCACCACCACCTCTTCGTTCCTGTCGAGCTACTCATTTCACAACAATAGTTCCTCTGGTGGCACCAGCTCCTACCGACCTGGGTACTACGGGTTCTACCAGCATGTTTATGGCCGTAAGGATGCAGAGCAGATGAAGGCCGAAGAGGAGCGGGCCCGGTTCCAGAACGAGCAGCTCAAGAAAGAAATGCTTCAGAGAGCCAAGGCAGAAGAACGCATGCGTAGCGAAATGAAGCAGAAGGAAACCGAAGCGTTGGAGAGAGACAAGGAAAACTACTTCAAAGCGAAAGCCGAGGCTATCAGAAAGGCACAGGAAACGGAGAGGCCCGATCCGCTAGACCATCAGTACTTTAATGGTACCACCAAATCCAAGGGATCGAATTCTGGTGATCCCATCGTCCTAGATGATGAAGGAGCAAGTGAAGACGAAAGCTTCTATTCCATACTGGAGGATGTTGAAAAATCTGCCAGAAAGAAACATAGGTCACCTCTGCCACACCCAGGTCCATTGAATCATTCGGATCAAGCAGAAGCTGGAACGCCATCAGTATCACCTCCAGGATCTCCCGCAGAAACACCATCGAAGCCTCAATTCAAACCAGACACAATCAATTTTGATGACGAACATGTCCGCTCTAAATTGAATGATCTCGTGAACAACCCAGTTAACATACGACCTAGAAACGACTTCCATAAGAGAAGGTCTACATCACCAAGAAGAACCCCCATCAAACAAAATACCTCATTTACCAGAGCAGAAACCCCACCGACAAGCAGTCGAAAACGCCACAAAGCAAACCCCTTCAAATTTGATGACTTAGAGAAGAATTTGGGCGTGGATATTGAAAATGTCAAGTTTGACGATCTTTTTGAAAGTCTTCCGGTAGAGCAAGGATCCGAATCACATGATGGAAAGAGCAGAAAGATAAGTGAGGATTTGTCAAGCAAGAACAAGAGACCGAAACTTGCAGAGTTTTATGACGGAACTGCAAAGGCAGAAACTCTTTCCACTCCAATAAACAAGAATTTCGTCAAGGCTCACACGATCCATAACATTGACGATTCTTTCATTCCATTTGATTTAAGACCGCCCAAACCTCCGAAGTCGCAATTGAACCCAGAAATCAACAAACAAGAATGGTTGCAGTATATTTCCATCATCAAAGAGTACCAATTGCAATACCTAGATTACAAAAAGAAGGTTGTCGAATATCAGGTGGAAAGAATACAAAAAGACGATGCCAACTCTGCGAAGGTTGACACTGGGCTGACCTTTGATACCTATCAAAAATGTCTCCAAAAAGATATGGAAGTGATTTCCGAATTAGCGGAGTCGCAACGAGAGTTTAACGAAGCAATGAATTTATATAAACAAAACTGCAGATGGATGCTGGTAGCAAAATTGTTCGAGGATTAAACGTATTTGGCTGTTCGGTTCAAAACATTTCAGGAACCTACAAATACTTTCGACACTCTTACATTCGTAAATCAAACTTGTGATATAGCTATACTAACCAGAATTTCTAACGATTGCACCAAAGCAAAACATGTAATCTTATGGATTGTCATCAACCCATGAAAAGCAACGTGTTGCACATAATTTCGCACCCGTTTAATTATAGTGGTTACCGAGGAAGGCTCTATCCAGCCAGCTTTTCGTCCTAAACACCCTCCGATATCCCTGTTGCCACCTTCCAATAGTCCTGAATTTACCCAAATCACCTTATGAAACGGTGATTATGGCTGTAAAGCTACGGATATTGCTAAGGTAAGTTGTTTCAGGGTCTCTGCTCGTCTCAATGATGTCTCCACAAAATCGCGACATCAAAACGCGTCGCTTTTCATCACCAACTCCATTATCCATTCACTTACGTTCTATTTATCGAAACATTTGGAATGAATAGGAACCACAAACTCTTGCTCGCAGTCGGGCTCGTGTTCCACTTCTTTTACTTATGGTCCATCTTCGATATCTACTTTGTCCTGCCTCTCGTCCATGGTATGGATCACCATATTTCAACCACCAAGGCACCAGCAAAGAGACTTTTCCTCATAGTTGGTGATGGTTTGAGAGCAGACAAAACTTTCCAAAAGCTCAAGCATCCAACCACAGGCGAGACCAAGTATTTGGCCCCATACTTGCGTAGCTTGGTCAAAGAAGAGGCCACATGGGGTATTTCCAACACCAGAATGCCAACAGAATCAAGGCCCGGACACGTTGCCATGATTGCAGGATTCTACGAGGATGTCTCTGCTGTCACCAAAGGCTGGAAGGAAAATCCAGTCGATTTCGATTCGTTTTTTAATCAATCCAAGCATACCTATTCGTTCGGCTCTCCAGACATCTTGCCTATGTTTGCATACGGTGAGGGGGTGGTTCCAGGAAGAATCGATGTTTGTATGTACGGCCATGAATTCGAGGATTTTACCCAAAGCTCAATCGAACTCGATTCGTTCGTCTTCAAGCATTTTGATGAGTTAATGTTGAACCTGACTACCAACAAAACGTTACATAATGAGCTTCACGAAGAAGGAAACGTTTTTTTTCTCCATCTTTTGGGTCCTGACACTGCTGGACATGCCTACAGACCTTATTCAGCAGAATATTACGATAACATTTCCTACATCGATAAAAAATTGGAAGAATTGATCCCCAGAATTCATAAGTTCTTTGGTGACGAAGATACAGCTTTCGTTTTCACTGCAGACCATGGTATGTCCGATTTTGGCTCTCATGGAGATGGCCATCCTGACAACACGAGAACTCCTTTAATTGCATGGGGTGCTGGTGTCAACAAACCAAAGAAATTGGCAGATTTACAAAATACCGAAGAGCAAATTTTAGCTCAAGATCCGGTAGCCAGTGGATATGAAGAAGATTACTTTGAGACCTGGGATTTCGATCACTTGGTTAGAAATGACGTGAAACAGGCAGATATCGCTTCTTTGATGGCTTACTTGATTGGTGCAAACTACCCAGCTAACTCTGTAGGTGAATTGCCCTTGAGCTACCTCGATACCGACTCTGTGACCAAGATCAAGGCTTTGTATGCAAATGCTTTGGCCATCGTGGAGCAGTACAACGTCAAGGAAAAGGAGGTCTATGAGCATCAATTCAAGTTCAAGCCTTATTCCCCATTTCAAGAAGTCCCAATCTCTGAGTTCAGACAAAAGATTGAAAACTATATCAAATCTCTTGAATCTAATACTTTGTCCAAAGCTGAGAGAATCCTTGCCGAAAAAGAAGCAATTGAAACCGCTGAAGAATTAATGAAGAGTGCATTAGATGGATTGACGTACTTGCAAAAATACAACTGGCTTCTTTTAAGAACCATAGTCACTCTCGGATTCTTTGGTTGGATTCTCTATGCCTTCAACCTCTTTTTGAAATTGTTCATTATTCCACACAATGAATTAAGCACCTCAAAATTCAAACATGAACCATCGGTTTTACTTATTGGTGTATTTGGAGCAATGTCTGTTTCTATCAACTACGTGTTGTTTTACCAAGGATCTCCATTCAATTACTACATGTATGCGATCTTCCCATTATACTTTTGGTACACTATTATGGATGAGAAGAGATACTTGATCGAAGGTTTAGGCCACTTCCTACACGGAGTATCTACACCAACCAAGATTTTCATTTTTGCTTCTTTCATCGGGATGTATGAAGGTATTGCGTATGGATTTTTCCAAAGATTTATTTTCTCAGTTATCTTTTTCATCGTCGGATTGTATCCATATTTCGTGAGTAAGTCTGAAAAACTTGGATCAACACAAAAATTGGCCTGGTTTTTCAGTTGTTTATTCATGTGCATTTTCACCAACTTGGATCCAGTCAAGGTTGAAAGTTTGGCCCAAATTAATTTGGGTGCTGCTATCTCTATAATTATTTCAGTTGTTGCAGCTTCAAAGGTTTTCAAAAGAGAAATCACTCAAACTCAAAAATATCTTGTGGTTTCACAAATAGTCTCCATATTTGTGATCTTATATGCCACAAATGTTTCAGTTATTTCCTTACAAGCTAGAGATGGGTTGCCACCCAGCTCTCAGGTTTTGGGATGGGTTACTTTCATTGTTTCCTTGATTGTGTTACCAATTTTGCACTCTTTCTATCCATCTACAGACTATCAGCTCAGATTACTTATCATCTTCCTTACATTTGCACCAACCTTTGTGATTTTAACCATTTCATTCGAATCCCTTTTCTATAATGGATACTCCTTGGTTTTGTTGCAGTGGATGTTTGTTGAAAACTCCCTTAAGATCTCAATGGTAGATATTGCAAAAGCACAGGCCGAAACAGGTCAATTACCTGAAGGATACTGGCTCCAAGTGATCAGAATCAGTATTGTGGGATTTTTCTTCCTTCAAGTAGCATTCTTTGGAACCGGTAATGTGGCATCTATTTCATCTTTCTCCCTTGATTCAGTTTATCGGTTGATTCCTATTTTTGATCCTTTCCCAATGGGTGCATTGTTGATGCTCAAATTGATTATTCCATATGTTCTTTTGTCCACCTGTTTAGGAATAATGAGTCAGCAGCTAGAAATTAGAAAATTCACCATCTCGACATTAATCATTTCCACCAGTGACTTCTTGTCGTTGAACTTCTTCTTCTTGGTCCGGACCGAGGGCTCGTGGTTAGACATCGGTGTGAGTATTTCCAACTACTGTCTCGCCATCTTGTCCTCCTTATTTATGTTGATCTTGGAGTTAGCCAGTTCGATTATTTTGAAAGGTGTCGAGATAGGCAGCCAAGGTCCTGTCAGTTCCCGGTTGAGGCTGAGAGACGCAAAGAAAAAGACCCAATAATTTAAACATTTATATCATACCATATAGTTAGAGTTAGTTTTACGCTAAAACAGTACCACGGATGTACTGGCAAGTTCAGGAAATGTAGTACCGACTTACAAAGAAGTTGGGATATTTTCAGCAGAGGTAAGTTTCAAACACATGAACCAAAGAGCAAAAGAAGACTGAACTGAACTGATGAGATTACACACTATCACCTAAGAATAACAAAAGGGATTATAGCGGCCTGATTCCAGAAAATACGAAGAATTTCACTAATTCTACAGTGGTGATGAGGGCACTACCATATAAGATTATGGGGATAATAGACTACTCCAAAACCAGAGTGCAAACAACCACATGTTCTCTATGGTAACTCTCTTATCGTGTATCAATGGTCATTGTGTATAGATCACCATTGGTAGCACTGAAGCCTCCTCAGCAGTCAATTTAGCTACTTTCCAGAACCACCACTATAGTCTCGCTGAGAATCTAGGGTTTTTTCAGGCCCAACTACGTCATAAGTCTTAGAAGAGATCGCCCCACCCGTACCAAACCCCCCGAAACGGCCACTAATACCCCCAACCACACGAATGGGGGCCATAGCCCTCGGTGCTCTAATGCCTGCTGTTCCGGCACTTCTGGATTTACTGCGGTTGTTGCAATTGTCTCAAGTGTCTAATTTGGCCATTGGAGACTTCCCTATTGAGTCATATTGAGAAAATCGCAAAATCGCATAATCGCGAACCACCTAGGCCTAGGGATTACAGTCTACCACCATTGCCATTATCGACAGACACCATGACTGACAAGAAGCACGTGCTTATGATCGACAACTACGACTCGTTCACCTGGAACATCTACCAGTACCTCCACCAGTCGCCGTTGTGTGGAAAGGTGGACGTCTTCCGGAATGATGAGATCGATATCGAGACCATCGAAAAGGTGATCAAGCCCGATGTGTTGTTCATTTCGCCCGGCCCGGGCCACCCCACCAAGGATTCAGGAATTTCCAGAGACGTGATCAACCACTTCAAGGGAAAGCTCCCCATTCTCGGTGTTTGCATGGGATTGCAGTGTATTTTCGATGTGTTTGGCGGTGAAGTTTCCTACGCCGGAGAAATTGTCCACGGTAAAACCACATTGATCAAGCATGATGCCAAAGGTATGTTTGCCAACGTGCCCCAGTCCGTGGCGGTCACCAGATACCACTCTTTGGCCGGTGCCTTGAAGTCGTTACCAGAAGACTTGGAGGTCACCGCCACCACCGAAACCTCGCCAGAAATCATCATGGGGGTCAGACACAAGAAGTACACCATCGAGGGAGTACAATTCCACCCTGAGTCCATCTTGACTGAATCCGGCCAACTAATGATCAACAACTTGTTGGCCATTAACGGAGGTACCTGGGACGAGACCAAACCAACAGAGATTGCTAAAAAGGAAAATATCTTGACTAAGATCTACAATAAGCGTAAAGAAGACTACAAGCAGATTGAGTCTTTGCCAGGAAAGTCGTTTGCTCAGTTGGAAAAGTACCTCGCTTTGGGCGTTGCTCCTCCATTGATCAACTTCTACGACCGTTTGGTGGAAACCAAGAACAATCAGAAAACGGTGATTTTGTCGGAGTTCAAGAGAGCTTCACCTTCGAAGGGAAACATCAACCTTGAAGCCAATCCTGCCACCCAAGCATTGACCTACGCCTCCAACGGATGCTCAACCATTTCCGTGTTAACCGAGCCAACCTGGTTCAAGGGTTCCTTGGACGACATGTCCTTGATACGTAAAGTGGTGGATATTCCTGACAAGAAGGACTATTCTAGACCAGCAATTTTAAGAAAAGAGTTCGTTTTCAACAAATATCAAATCTTGGAGGCCAGATTGGCAGGTGCTGATACTGTTTTGTTGATTGTTAAGATGCTTGACGACTCTGCTCTTCTCCAAGAATTATACGAATATTCGTTATCTTTGGGAATGGTTCCACTTGTGGAGGTAAATGATGCGCCAGAATTGGCCCAAGCATTGAAGTTGACTTACAAGGGCGACACTTCCGAGCCACTTATCATTGGTGTCAACAACCGTAACTTGACCACCTTTGACGTTGATTTAAACACCACCAGATCCTTGGTGCACGATGCTAAAAACTCCAGCAGAAAGGGAGAGGTTTTGGTGTTGGCATTGTCTGGAATCACCAGTGTGGAGGACGTCAAGAAGTACAAGTACGAAGATAATGTCGACGGTTTCTTGATCGGAGAAAGCCTTATGAGAGCTGAAGAGAAGGGCGAGGCTGGAGCATTCCTTGACGAGTTGTGCAACTGTTGAATAAAATCATTATAATACGAACCGGATGGTACTGTTCGATGTCTAAAGAAGTGTATAGAGATATAATTGTGAATACTATTAGTTAATTTTTGGTCTTCTAAGCATACTTGAGCAAATGGATAGAAGATATTTGATGAGGACTTCAAATGGTACATTACAGTCCCTGTTGTGTCTCAATTTCTGTGAACTGTTCTTTTTATAAACCATACAATTATTGAGAAACCTCAGAAGATGCCCATCAGTTGAGGTATTGGATGGAGGATGTATACAAAAAAAGACTAGAACATCATAAAGAGGACGATGAAGAATAAATAAGAAACCACTAAAAACTCATAATCGCTTGGTAGTGCTTCTCTGGGATTCATACTCAATTGATCTACGAAGCTCGCATTATTTTCATCCTGGATACTGACGCGTTAATCAAACAATTTAATCTTATAACTACTCAGTACATCAATCTTTCCACCCATACCAGAGAAAGAATTCGACTCTTGAGTAGCAAGCTCACCAATAATAAACTCTGCTTGTTGTTGTTACCATAATTGGTCCTTTGTCCCTTTTCTAGAAACTAATTGAACACTTACGCGTCGAAAATGGATGCTACCAACGTGAGAGTGGATGCCACTTTGCTTCAATCACACCAGGGCAAAATCGTCCGTATTATAGGCAAATGTGAATCATACGATGGAAACTCCGGCGCCGGAACATTGAATAGCAACGGAATTGTCAACGTGAACTTGCCAGCTGGTGAAGAGTTGGAAGTCAACAAGAACTACGAGATCATAGGTAAAATCAGTGCCACTAGCACCAACGTTTCTGTGTACTCCATCATACCTTTGTCGGACAACTTGAACTTGGACACTGCCATTAAGTTGGTGCAATACACCCACAAAGTTCCGGAGTTGTATTATGACAACTAGTCCCTTTATCCTGTATGCTAACTAGTGGTGGCACCATTGAACTCCAACCACGCTTCCAACTGCTCCCAGTTCCCAAAGATAGTATTACAACTACCAGTCTCATGTGCAAAACACATGGTTTCGGGGTTGGGGCATAATGATCTCCAGTTTCTTCATCAACAAAAGTCTCCAATAGATAAGCTATTTCTACAAGGGTTGTTGCTATTACAAATTACTGGAAGGTGCTGGTTTCTATGGTATGTATTAATGTGATCCCAAAGAATTCAAATTTTATAGTCGAGAAAATGTATCTATAGTTGAAGTATATCACTTGCTAATACAACAAATCTTTGTTCTTTGATACTGGTGACACGATTCAACCATGAAGGAACTGCAATGGACACTCCTGAGTGTTTGAAATTACCGTAAGCAATGGTTAATCTATAGGCTGCTTCAGTATTGCCCTCAACAAGAGTCTCACCGATTCTATTATAAAATTGAATGATAGGCTCAGCCGACGAAGGGTTGCTCTTCAATCCAGTTGTTCTAATGTGCAATGCAGACAAATTGTAAATTAAGGTGGCAATAGCAGTAATGGTAGAACTGTAATGTTTGCTCAGCTTTGCTGCTTCAGAACAATTTTCCAAGGTCTGGGCTATTCTTGTCAATAGCTCTTTGAAAAATTGATTATATTCGTACGAGCCGTCATCATTAGGATCAATATAAGTTTGAACAAAAAGAACGGTCTCAATTAGATTGTTCAATGCTTTTAACTGCAACATCAAAATTGGAAGTCTTGATTCGTCGGAAACATCAACAACATCACCAAATGCCTTAAACACAAGTTCTGCTGTGTCAGTAGATTGTAACAAGTCAACAGTGGTAATTCTAGGAATACTCACTCTGAGTAGGTCATAGCCAATAAGCCTCGAACTTTGATCCCATTTGTTGAGAATTGGAGCCACAAATTCAGCAATCACAGCTTTGGAATTTCTGGAATCCAATCCATTCAAGTACTCGGTGGCCAACCTAACGTCACTCTCCAGGAACTTGACCGAGTCTGGCTGTTTATCATTTCCAATAGTCAATCCTTTGACAAGCTGGTTAGCCTTGAATTCCTTGAAAGTGATGAAGGTATTCTCTGGAATGACTTGCAAAGATTGGGGTACTTTCACCTGTTCAGTTTGGGTCTTTGGGGCATTGTGAGAATCAGCATATGGGTTGACGGCAGGAGTTGAAACGGAATCTAATTCGATACCTTCTGTATTCTTTCCAATGAATTGAACAACCTGGTCAAGATATGAACTTGGAAGCTCATTATTGGACAAAAAGCGTTCTGCTGCTGTGTATGGATTTTCATTAACATTGTAAGGTAATTTGAGAGGAGGTGCCCCTTCTTCCACATCCACATCGAAGACATAATCCCAAAGTTGACCACCAAATTCTTTTTTCTCCTTTGATTGACTTGAGCCAACTACATCACCGATTTTAATCCATTCTCCACCAGACCATTGGTGAGCTTCAATGACTCCTGTAGCGCTCTTTACCATGATAGTGGCTCCTTCTTGCTTTCCAGGCGTTTTCAATGCATCATATCCTGGAATATCTGTCTTTTTCAAATTGTCCATAGATTGTTCCGCAATGCTTGACAGTTGAACTTGTTCTCTTAATTGTTCGATTTCTTGTATAGGAGCTGTTCTAGAAGACTCTCTAGTAAAGACTCGAACAAGATTATCAGAACTTCCAACAGCTATGTCACCGTTATCAAGAGCTGCCACACACCATACTGAGATACATGGCAAGGTAATGACTTGGATTGGAACTCCGTTTCTCCAGATTCGTACAGTCCTATCTTCACCAGTCGATACCAAATCACCATTTGGTAAAATCTTAACATCATAAACAAAAGATGTATGTCCCTGCAAGGTTTGTAACACAGCTCCTGTTTCTAAGTCCCACACTTTCAATGTGCAATCGTTAGAAGCTGAAACAAACCTTTTACCATCAGGAAAAACGGCCAATTTTCTCACCACATCATCATGTCCTTGGAAGCTTGCGACTTCATTCTTTCCTTCCCATATCTTGATGGTTCTGTCAGCAGAACAGGTCAAATAACGTCCATTTCCCAACACCTTCACATCCCAAACCGAGTATGCATGTCCTTCAAGACTATACTTCACCGAAAAGGTTTGTAAATCCCAAACTTTAGCAGTGGTATCCCATGAGCCTGAGATCAATTCATTATCAGCGAAGTGTAAAGCACAAACGTTTCCTTGATGTCCGATCAATTGATACTTTCCCATATCATCTCCAAAAGATTCAACTTCGGATAAGTAAATCATTGTGTCTTGACCAGCGTTGGCAACCAAATGCTCTCCAGGTAATTGAACATACTCCAATGTATTTATGAACGTGTTCGATGGAGAATTGAAGGCAATGGTTCCGGAATTGGTTGAGATCCAACCGTTTGGTCCTGACTGCCAAACTCTTACCGTACCGTCTCTCAGCGCAGAAACAAGGTTTTGAGGTCCTGCAGCAGTTACACCTCTAACATCCTGTTCGTGTCCAGTTAGAGTAGCACTTAATTCAAATGAAGTCATTGAAGAGCCGGTTTAATTGGAGGTTTTGGACCAGTTGGTGGCAACATATGGAATATGCAATACCCCAGGCGGTTCGCGCACGACCATATGAGGACATACTAGGTGATTACAGAACTGCTAAGGTGTTGTGATGGAAGTCAAGACAGAACTTCATAAAGGTTTGCTAGTGACGCACAGTTTTCAGTCAGATTAAATTAGTTAAATAAACCGAGCTATTCTCATAAGAATAAACAAGAAAACAGAAACAATCAATACAAGATTGTAGCTTATTATCAGCAAATTACTTCTACTATTATAATCGTTATCATGTATTCATCGTAGCATTTTATTTATAGTCTGGTGTTTAAATATGCAAGTTTCCTATAATACCAGAAGTTTTCATACATAGTTTATCTTCAACAGGAGCAATACTACCATTATCGAACTCGTGATCCAGCTTCTGTTCAAACTATTCTCATAGACTTAACTCCAGCATTTAGTCCATCTCCATCCTTTATATCATCAAAATCATTATCATTATTATCAATCTCATGCCCGTCAAAAACAGGTGGTACCGGAAATCCCACGGTGGTTATATCCCGCAGAAGTTTCCTCTTTTTAGAGGATTCCTTAGCCTCCTCAAATGAATAGCCATCTTCAGTTAGATCCTCAGGGATATTGCCAAAAATGCTGTTTAAGGTCTCATATTCATCCACATTCAAAATTGTCAAACTAGGGATGAACGTCTCTAATTGAACGTCAAGTAAAAGCTCCGAACTGCCGTCATCAAGAAGTTTGTAAATCACCAAGGAACGGTCTATCTTGGTGGAAATAACATAGAGTGGATCAAAATGAAGACCATCAGATATGAGTTTGCGCAATTTGCGTCTTTTGGTATTTTTAGGAGGAATTACCACTCGAAGTGCTGCCAAAGGTCCAATATTCAAACCGTCAAAAAGGTGAATAATTTTAAAAGTTTGCAAGTCCAAAATGCCTACTTTCGATACCGAATCAGAAAATAGTAAGGTTTTGCAGCTGTCAAATTTCACCAAATGACGTATTGGAAATTGAGAAACCTCTATTGTCTGAATGGGGAAAGTGTCCTCAAAAACATTGTAAACCATTATCTTTCCAAATTGTGAACCCGTTACAACAAAATCATCAAGAACACATACTGAAACACACCAATTAGAGATACTCTCCGAGGCAGATGCGAGGTAAAGGTATTTTTGATAAGCGGTGTTAGATGTCCAAATTGGCGTAAGGGCGCAAACTTGGCGATCAGCATAGGTTCCGCCAGAAGAGGACGAGCTTGTGACAAATCCTCTCAAGTTCAAGTTCAAGTTCGTGTACGAGCGACGTAAAGGACGAGTTAGATGATTGGCATAATTCAAATCGATAGTGGACCGAAGATTGCTGTTCTGAATGATGGAAAAGTCTCTATGACCTCTAGGACCAGAAACACCCCACAAATTGTCACTTGTATCCATGGAGCGATCCAAGTTAACCTCGTAGATTTTGAGCTCAGTGTTCTTACCGGCACAGGCAATAACGATCCGGTTTTCGTTGTGGGCAGAGAGCTTCAACTGAACATCCAGGAGCGGATTGTGTAACAAGAAAACCCGATAGCTTTCGTCGGCGTCGTCGTTGATCAAATCCCGTATCACGAGCTTTCCTTCACTGGAGCAACTGTAGAGGTATTGCTCCGAGAGGAATCCCAATTTTACGATTTCATCGTGGTCGTTCATGTTGGAGTTCTTCCATTCCTTGACTAACTGATAGTAGAAGCCGGTTGGGCCACGGCATTTCTCGTATAACTGTATCAAGCCTGTTTTGCGAGCTAGAACCAAGCAGCTTTTGCCATCGTGTTCAAAGGTAAGTACATTTTGTGCATAGTTGTCGTTGCCACTGATACAGAACTGTTTTTTGAGCTTCACATCTAGCTTGCTGCCGTGTTTGGCTATGCGGATTACTGTTGTTAGTGGAATTAGGGAAATGGGACCCCTAGGGTCCCATCATGAGAAGAGTCCGTTACGGGAGGTATTTGGTCAAATCTAGCTGTATAAACACTCGGCCGTAAACCATGGCAACTAGAAGCCCGCCAGGGCCACCAAAACTTCGAATATGTGCCATTCGAGCCAACGTCAATTTGGATGGTGCCACAACAGAAACGACAGAAAGTGACCACAAAGGGGCCAAATTTGGCCGTTTTTCGGCCTGCTTTGGCCAGCCAGTTCCGAACAACTACCTTCCATCGAAAACGTCCATTCTGCCACACATACCTCGTACCCCACCGCTTTGCTGACACGACACCAATAGATCCATGCTCACAGGTGGTGTAACTCAAAAGGTGTTGAAAACGCGGGGGTGATAATCGGTCACACAACCTGGACACAAAAACGACCCCCCTGGATAAGACGGAGGACACTAGTAATCACAAACACTGTGACTGGAGGCCCACCGGTCACGGGTCACCACTTATTTGAAGTGATGGCTCGGAAAGTCTGGATTCCAGGGATTGGGAATATTCAGACGTGTGTAGGGGGTCTGTTGGTGAGTTTCCAGTTGACGGTTGATGGTTGAGAGTACAAATTTGAATGCTGAGAGACTTGAGCCAAGTGCGACTTTGGCTGAGAAGTGAAACTAGTGAGAGTTGGAGTTAGTGATAATAGAGGTCTTTCGGGAAGTCTGATCAGGTTACCAGGCCAAATGGGTCTGCGTTGAATGACCTTAGCCCTGGTTCGAATCGTACTTTGATCTTGTTTTCAGACATCACTATTGAAGTGATATCGTTGATAGGTTGCTCTGAGGATTGATCTCTTTTTGGGGTTTGGGCAATAATTGTATCTCGCATTGTCTGGGTTGTTCCCTAGTCGATGAATTACCGGGATTATGCCTAGTTGACGTATTAATTCTGTTGATATGTCTGTCGTCTCAATTCATATCCCTCAGGTATTTCAGCGACTTTATTAGCAGTTTAGAGGCCCAAGTAACCTCTCTGTTGCTCGACACTTTGCTTGAGATTGCATGTATGTGGATGAAATATCTCTATTTTCAACGTTTAGGATTCATTAGCCTCACGACCGTTTACTTTCCATATCTTCTACTCCTTTCCTTTTCTACTTCTTTCCTTTTCTACTTTACATTAGCAATACAGATTTAATATCTAGTTGATGGCCTTCTCCAACATTGAGTCTCTGGCTGGACCAGTACCAACCCATTGAATTGGAACACCCAATTGGTTCTCAATGAACTCCAAGTACTTCTTGGCGTTGACTGGCAAGTCATCGTAGTTCTTGATTTGAGTAATGTCTTCTTCCCATCCTGGCAAGGTCTCGTACACAACTTCCACCTTGGCCAACTCGATCAAATCTTCTGGGAAAGAAGTCAAAACTCTACCGTTCAACTTGTAGGCAACAGCAACTTGGATCTCCTTGAACTTGTCCAAGACATCCAACTTGGTGATGTTCAAGGAAGTGTAGCCGTTGATAGCGTTGGAGTACTTCAACACAACCAAATCTAACCAACCACATCTTCTCTTTCTACCGGTGGTCACACCGTATTCAGCACCAACATCCTGCAAGGTTTCACCAACCTCGTTCAATTGCTCGGATGGGAATGGTCCACCACCGACTCTGGTGGTGTAGGCCTTGACCACACCGTAGACGTTTCTGATGAATCTTGGGGGAATACCCAAACCGGTCAAAACACCACCGATACCGGTGGAAGAGGAGGTGACGTATGGGTAGGTACCGAAGTCGATGTCCAACATCAATGCGTTAGCACCCTCGACCAAGATCTTCTTCTTGTCGGCGACTGCCTTTTGGAAAAAGTCCACCGAGTCAACGACAAATGGACGCAAGGTCTCTCTGTACTTCTCGTATCTGGCCAACTCTTCCTCGGTGTCGTAGTCGAACTCACCGTATCTTTGCTTTCTGGAGTTCACCAAACGGTGGTATCTGGTCTTGAAGTCTTCCCAGGCTTCAGGGTCTTCCGAGACCAAGTTGTGCACACGCAAACCGGATCTGGAGGCCTTGGTGGAATAGGTAGGTCCGATACCCTTACCGGTGGTACCGATGGCCTTCTTGTTGGTGGACAATTCGGCTTCCTTCAATTTGTCGGTTCTTTGGTGGAAGTCGAACACCAAGTGGGCTCTGGAAGAGATGAACAAACGGTCTCTGCAGTACAAGCCCTTCTTCTCGAGGTTCTCCAACTCCTGGAACAACGAAGGCACGTGGATCACAACACCACTACCAACAATGTTCAAACAGTTAGGGTTGACCAAACCGGATGGCAACATGTGAAAATCGTACTTGGTACCGTTGGCCACGATGGTGTGGCCAGCATTGTTACCACCTTGACATCTGGCACACACGTCGATGTCGTCACATAACAAGTCGACCAATTTTCCTTTACCTTCGTCTCCCCATTGGGAGCCTAAAACGACGTCACACATGATGATACTCTGATATTAATTATGAACGGATACCCGTTAACCCAAGAGCCAGAGCGCTCAGGGACCGACGATGTTATATATGGCGAGGGTGTGCCGCGCACGACCGAGTCTGTGTTGGGAGCGCATGGGGAGCTAGGAGGGCCAGAGAAGCGGTGGGTCGTGGCCAATGGGCCAATGAGAGCCCACTTCCTTGGGCAGTGGAAGGGTCTTGCAAGTCCCTGACCTGGAGACTACGAGACGTCTGCAGCGGGTTCAGCCGTGTGGATGTGACGTTTATTAGGTGACTCGGGCTCATCGCGAAATTCAGTACAATCACGAGAAAAGAGCTCATGGAGATGCGAATGGCCAGAAGAAATTTCCTAGGCACATCACGGGGTGGTAGCAGGGTGCTGTGAAGGCGAAATTGGGGGTTGGGGGAGTCTACATGGAAGTTGGGGGCACGAAGAAGTCACTGAAAGAGTTGGAAGTGCGGTGGGTGTTGGAAGTGCCGGGGTTGTTGGAGGTGCTGGGGAGGAGATTGGGGGACCCGGCGTCCCTATTGGACGGAAACTAGTGCGGTGGGTGTGTGCAACTAGTGAAAAATTCCGTGCATTTTACTGGTTAGACCCTCGCGGTACCCTACCGCCCGGCATAGTGGGATCACTGGTGGGCAGACATCGGGATCGCTTTGGACTGTGTCAGTGTTGGGGTCCTGTTTGTGGTAGCATGCACGAAAGCTGACGGTTTGTTAAACCTAACCTTGAGCGAAGATATGTAGGCACTGGTCGAGAAAAATCAACCGATAACAGCTTCAGTGTAGTGGGAAAATCGGGCGAACGTGCGAGCCGCACCGCACTAGCTCCCACGTTGTAGCAGTAGAAGTAACTATGATTTTTGTGAGGTTATTTCGTTCTGAACCACCGGTAACGTCTATTGGCACGTATTGAGGCGATATCGTGGAACATTCCAACCATTGGCTTTGAAATATGGTGAATTGTCCATTAGTTAATGATTCTTATGTTTCTAGTTTCCTGTGCATTACAAATTGAAACTGTAAAGATGAAGACAATTAATTTGCAAAGCTGGTAACGACAACCCTTTGGCTACAGTAGATACAAGAAACGTAAATTTAGTCTACAGCTGGCCCTTAGGCTCCTATCATGTGGTCGCCGGATGAAGACACTATCAACCATTTTGTGCGTCTATAACTAGTTCAACTTGGACAAGATAGCATCGGTGAACTCAGTGGTAGATGAAGAACCACCAATGTCCTTGGTTCTGACCTTACCTTCAGCAATAACATCGTAGGTGGCCTTGGAGATCTTGTCGGCGTGGTCGTTCAAACCCAAGTGTCTCAACAACATGGAAGCGGATAAGATCATGGCAGTTGGGTTAGCGGTGTTTTGACCCTTGATGTCCAAACCAACGTGACGACATCCTGGCTCGAAAACAGCGTATTCTCTACCGAAGTTGGCACCTGGAACCAAACCTGGACCACCGATCAAAGCAGCACCAATGTTAGAAAGAATGGAACCGTACAAGTTAGGAGTGACAAGAACGTCGAATTGTTGTGGCTTGGCAACGGCTTGCATGGAAGCGTTGTCAACAATCAAGTCGTTGACCTCAATACCTGGGTAGTCTTGACCGATGTCCTTGACGGTGGTTCTGAACAAACCATCACCCAACTTCATGATGTTAGCCTTGTGGATGGCAGTGACCAACTTTCTGTTGTTCTTCTTAGCGAAGTCGAAAGCGAACTTGGCAATTCTCTCGGACTTGAATCTGGTCATGATCTTAAGGGACTCAACGACACCTGGGTAGGATTGGTGTTCCAAACCAGAGTACTCACCTTCGGTGTTTTCTCTGACAAGGGCAAAGTCAATACCGTCCAATCTGGACTTAACACCTGGGATGTTCTTGATCAACACCAAGGAGGCGTAGATGTCCAACTCCTTTCTCAATGCAACGTTCAAGGATTTACCAGAACCACCGGTTGGGGTGTACAAGATACCCTTCAATCCGACCTTGTTTCTCTTCAAGGAGTCCACGGCCTCGGCGACACCGTTCTTACCGGAGTTCTCCAAACCAGAGACATCGACGACTTCCCACTCAATAGGAACGTTTTGGTCTCTGAAGATAGTTCTAACGGAATCGGTGATTTCTTGACCGATACCGTCACCTGGGATCAAAGTGACGGTGTACTTACCACCGTACTTCTTTGGCAAAGCAGCTTCTGGGGAAGCGAAGGTGGCTAAGGAACGAATAGCGGTCTGGATGTTAGTAACAGGTCAATCATTCTCCCAACTTTGCCGAGTTTGTCTGGCATTGACCGGTTGACACCGAGAGCCCTTCCAGTGCCATGGGCACTGCCGGAAGGATCGAAACCGGAGTCAATGGGGACACGGGTGGAGATTGGGGCGAGCGGATGGTTATTGGCCGCTTCCAATGGGCGGAACATACCTTTTGGGCAATAGATCTCAACATTCTGCTGGTGGTATAAGAAGGTCGATGTGAAGAGAGAGCAGGATTTTATTACAGGGAGTCCAGAGCCCCCATTTGCTGGCAGGGCGGTGTGCGCACGACCTCGGTGTTGCAGGGCTTCGGCGGAAAAATTTGCGTGCGGAGGGCCCGGTGGGTGGATCCGGGGACAACGGAGTAGGACGGGATTCCCAGCGAGAGGCTCGGACCCTCCAGGGCCTGCTTGGGATGGTGAACAGGTGGCCATCTTCAGTAGCGCGTCCGCACCGGGTCCGGCTTTTCGCGAGTTGTGATTGGCCGGGCACTCCGGCTGCACACGGGAGCGGGCCACGGCGATCGTAGAAGTCCGAGAGTGCGGTGCGAGGAGGATGTCCGAGAAGAGGTGTGGTGTAGGTTGGGAATGGGAGATGTTTCGTGGGTGTTGAGTACTGGAGGATGTAGAGAATCGGGTATAGAGTACGGTGGTTACTTTTGGACCTGTTTGGCCCACTGGAGTTGAAGGAAACGGGGGTTTTGCGAACTTCGGTCCCGGAGATGCGATGTTCTCGCGAGACATAGGTCGAGAGTTCGGAGGTATACCAGAGGGAACACGAGACCATCCAGTTACGACATATAGCATGGTCTTAGCCGGGTGGTACTACGAGAACGTCAAGGTAGGGAGTCTGAGGGCCAGCTTGGGGAGGCGAGTGGTTCGGCAGCTGAGGGTCATGGAAGTGAACTGTTCTCCCGCGGAGTTGGTTGATTTAGTGTCGCATTACTAGCTAGAGGACTAGATATGACACCATGAGTACGGAATTGTGTAGCGTAGTCAACCACGTCAGATATTTGGCTTTTGGGCGTTTCATCAAAGGGCTAATAGGCCAGTATGCTGAAGAATTGTTTCGTGTCGGTTATTTGGGCGGTATTGTAGCGGACAGCTTAAGTTAATCAGTCTCCCGTATATGCCACGGAAACCTACACAGCCGTCCTCTACAGTTACTAAGAATTGTTATTCTGGTTGGTTCTTTCCAATTGACATTGGAGGTTATGGAGTGGGTTATGGTGGACAGAAGCCATTCCAGCCATATACATGTCATTTTTCAATGGCTGTTGGAGATATGGTGAGTCACATGGGAGGGAATCTGGTGGTGGGAGCGAGAACGCGACGAACTTCTGCACATTTCTAGCGATATTTCACCTTTTCCTACCGAGGGTTGCGAGGTGTTCTCAAAAGTTCTCCCTGTTAGCGAGAAATTATCGCACCTCCCTCGCTGTCAGAGGAACCTGACTGCGTCAGTGGTGAGGCAAATTGATAAATTGATTGAAACTACCCAAAGAAAAGAGTTTTGAGAGCTGTAGATGTGCCTAATCAATCCCATACTCAATGTTTGATCCACACTATAATAAAACTAGGAGTGATGGATCTTTTCTTCCAGGTTTATCTGGACCATTCCTCCTCAAGTTCAAGTACTGACCGGCGCACGACCCACTATCTTCTTCCATAGGTCACATAGGGAGAAATCAGAGTTCCCAGCATCCAGTACAATGTCTTTAGCCAAAAGGGCCTTCCCACCACTCAAGAGCCTCACCAACGAGCTCACCAAAGAGCTTTTGATCATTCAGAACAAAAGCAAACAACTCCATGATGCCAAGGACTTGGAAAAGCAAAAGGCTATGTTACAGTACAAGAAGTTGACCTTGATCAAACAGGGCAAAGATTTCAAAGAAATCGAGGTTCAATTGAAGGAACTCATTTCTGGTAACAAGAAAGAGTCTACCGAGTTGGAAGACCCAAGTTTGATGAAGTTATTGGTTGGAGAAGATGGATCAAATGCTCACTTGAACCATTTGTCCAATGTGATTAATTTCTTGAGAAGTCAGAGAACATACACCGAATTAATCGAGAGATACAACCCGGGCTTGAAGATGAGTCAAGAGGAAAACGTGAAAAAGACCGCCAACAGAGTTGGTCTTACCGTCCCTGAGTAAGCGGGCGGCCCACAAAACTAGGCGATTCTTACTAATGCCTGATCGGCCTGGTAAAATCCTCATATCCTAATGTATTGGCCAAACCTAGAAGCCAAGACCGTTGCCTCAAGTTTCTTTGCAGTGGGATATCCTGACTCACAAGAGCCCTTGTCCATAGTAAATAGTTCATGTTTGTTGCGGATCACCACCACCAAAGCCCAGCCTACGTTCATTTTGACATATAATACATTCGTTAACATAATTACAACATAAATATACAAATAACCATAGCTTTTTGGTCCTGCCATGCTAGGCGAAGCTCCATGAACCATGAGACTCAAATCTCTGATTGCTCAATTCCGGAAGCGTCTTTTTCTTTCACCAACCAATACCCTAGTATCCATTTCCATATCCATGTCTTCCTCCTCTTCGTCACGTCCACGACGCTTGAGTCTACAATTGGTGGTCAACACTCCGGGGTTTTTCTGTTTGAGCGAGTTGTTCTCTGCGGAGAACTTTTTGAGGTTCTCGATGATGAGAAGGTCATCGTAGTAGTTGTAGTTCAATTCCGAAGCATGCAAAGGTGCTCTCATGCGAAGACACTCCAAGGAGGCTGGGATGTTGAAGTTGTATGTGTCCATGAGGTATGCCACTGCAAGACCTGTGGCGAGCGAAGACCGATTCTCGGAAACCACCAACACTTGCATGGAAGAGTTGATGGACTTGCACAACAGCACCAAGCGGAGCAAGTTGAAGAACTGGTGCTTGAGGTTACCGGTGAGAATGGGCGAGGCAAGGTCGAACTTGGCAGATGGCATCTCGTGGACGAGGTTGGCGGCCTGGGGGTTGTAAATGTAGAAGTGGTTGATGTAGTTCTGGAGCACCTTATTGTGTGTGGCCACAAACTCCTGGAGAAGTGCCTTGGAGTTGGCATCTAAAGTTTCGGGCGAAAACGAAGGGTCAAGACTGAGGATGATCATGTCGGACGACACCAGGGCCGATGCCAAGCGCGTGAGGAACGCTCCTGTGTTGGAACAGTTGATGATGATTTTGATGTTGTTCTCGGCAAGAAACAGGCCCTGCAATGCTGCTGACTGGCCCAACCACACGGAGGGGGCGATTTCTTGGGGGCGCTGGGCACCTCCCTGTACCGGGAGTGCCTTGTGCTGAGGGAATTCGTGGGTGATGGCGGGAAGACTGGAGTGGAACATCATGGCGCGAAAGGAGCTGGAAAAGAGCGGCAGACAGTCGCTGGTGAAAAGCCCCACAGTGTAGGACGGATGGGCTAAATGGATTGGACGGAGCTAACGGTCTAAGCCAATAGACACTGAGAATACACAGACTGTTCAACTAGATGAAGACGTTGACGCTCTCTGGCAGGGTACTTTTTGGTGACAACTGCAAAAAGGCAGCGGGTGATGGGCAGTTGCAATGGGTGAGAAATACGAAGATGAGGTGAGTCCACAGACAGAGGGAGCAACACACGACAATGGAAATAGCAACAGGGACAAATTAAGGCCCGGTAGGTAAGTCGCTGTAAAAACCAAGGAAGAGCAGCCCCGCGTGGTAATGGCTCAATATATAGTGGAAGGTGGGAGGCAGGTCCGGTCAAGGTTCAGATGGCTTGCATGAGAGAAGTGGCACAAAGCGGCAGAGGCTAGAACTGAGGTGCGGGCGTGCGGCCACCGGCCTGCATGCAAGCAGCAATGCTGGGGGCCCGCGGGTGGTGGAGGCCGCAGACGCGTGCAGGCGCGTGCGGATGCCGCCTGGAGAGGGGTCGTGCGGGCGTGCGGGCGTGCGCCGCCCGATTGTTGCGGCGTTCTGCGGGCACCTGCGAGTTGCGGGCGGAGAGCCGTTAACCGTTTTGGGCCATGCTCATGACATCATCTGCTCCGACATCGAAGGGGCGATGGCGTCGCTTCAATAGGCAGCAATATAGCGCCTTGGTAGCTCCGGCTCGGCCCTGCACGTGCTGCGTTCCAGGTGGTTGTGTGAGTGTAGGGGCGCCGACAACCCGGGCCCACAAGGCACGATAAACCCGACGGTAACAAGAAGCTGGCACAGGCCGCATGGGGTGTTTGCAGGTTGGGCCGGTGTCCGGCAAAATATACCTCATTGGAATACAGGTTAGCCTGGCGGCATGCACACCCGGCGGTGTGAGCTGGGTGTCTGTCGGAGGTGCTGTATGCAGGGTACGAGTCTTGTGGTGTGGTGTCCTGGGTCGTGTCGGGGTGGTCGTGCGCGCACCACACTCAAGTGACTGCAGGGAACAGCTGCAGGAGCCAGTGTCCAGTGACCGTACCCAGCGAAGCCCTCGGTTCCCCTTTAGTTGGGCCGAAGGTTACCTGTTGGACTCAGGAATACTTACAGGTACGAGCCTCAGCATGTTGGACCAGGCATTGTGTGGTTAAGCTTCGATTGCGTGACATTCCCCATTTCCACACCTTGTTGGCACTCAGCTGGTTCCAGCTTATGCAACTGAGCAATGCAACTGGTTCAGCTGGTTTGATCAAGTCAGCTGGCTACACCAGTTGACACCCTGGGGTGTTCTTCGCACAACTCTCTCCTTTGGGTGCTCTCGCTAAGGAACCATCTCTTCTCACGTGCTGGCGGCCCTGCCAATCTATGGAACTTCACTGTTTTATTTCTGTTCCGACACCTTGTTTCATTCGTTTATTCTTTTCTTCCTTCTTCGCTCCTGCTTCTTGTTTCTTGTTTCTTTTCCTTTGTTGCTTTTCCCTTCCTCTACCTCTTCGTCAGGCCTCAGCTCCACTCTCGGAATGACACTTCTCCTCACTAGCGAAATCCACGTGCAGCCCCCTAGGCTCACCTAGGTCGAAGATCCTGGGCCAACCTGCACTTTCCCGATCCAACATGCAAACCGCCAGCGGTTTGCAGGTTGGGACGATCGCCTCTGGTTCCAACCCCCAACCCTCTTTTACACCTTAACCCGTGTTGGGTCGGCTGCAACCTCACGTGCCCTATATATACTTGCTCCGCAGCTTCCTTCTCCAACATTCACCATGTTTGTTTTCAACCCAGCCAGATTCGCCGTAAAGAGGTTCAATCCCTCGTCAATTGCCCAGTCGTTGGCCAGACCTTTCAGATCGTCCCTCGCCCAGCCCGTGGGCCGCCGGGCGTTCTCTTCCGGAGCATCCTCCGCTAGTGCCCCAGTGGCCTCCAAATCACTTCTGCTCTTGCTCGGGTCCACCATTGCCGGAGCGGCAGTTTTCAAGTCATTGCCCACCATCAAGAACGACGTGGGCCACGTTCCCTACCAGGAGCTCTCCCAGAACGTGTCGGTGAGAATGAAGCCGCCAGTGAAGTCTCGCTTCGGAGGCGCACTTAACTATGAGGAATTGACCATCGGGTCCATCACCGGACTCTTCTTGGGGGTGATTGCCGGCAAGCTCTCTTCTGTGTTTGCGCTTTTGACGCTCTCCACCTATTTCTTGGTGCAATTCCTCGAGTCCAGAAACATCATCTCCATTCCCTGGACCTCCATCGTGCAGTTGGGCAAAGAAAGAGTTGATCTCAAGCAATTGTTCTTCGACAAGCCAAGCTTCAAGGTGTCGTTTGCCCTTGCGTTCTTGATCGCTGCATTCAACATCTAAGCAACCCCTCCCTCCTAGAATGAACGTCCCGAAGTGTTTCGTGTAGCAGTCATTGAATGTCGGCCGGGTGTTACCCACGTTGGCCCCATATCAGGATTCACGATGTAGCAACGTGCCGGCCTTCGATCAAATCAGTTATGAATTGACTGGCTTCCAATGGTCAATTCTCCTGTCAATGGTCAATTCTCCTGTCAATGGTCAATTCTCCTATCAATGGTCAGTCGTCATTTTGTGGATCAGGTATCGTTCAACTAAATAGTTGTTCAATTTTGAAAAAACCAAATAAGGTGTCGCTGATGAAAGACTCCTCTCAATACACTTTTTCACAATCTGTTTTGCTCCATTTCTCCTTAATCTACACTAGTCTTACTTACAATACATTAATCTATTCTTTATACATCATACCTGAGGCATCTTGGCCAACACATCAAACGAGCCAGTACCCACATTAGACAACTTACCCAACACAATCCGAGCAGATGGTGATTCCAACTCCTCTCTGTCACCATCCAAGACAGCCTTAGTCAAGAATTGACAGGTGGTTTCATACGACATCTTCATGAACGCAGAGGTAGAAGAGTCAATACCCTGTCTGTTAAAGGCAAGGTAAGTACCTTCACGGGTCATCATGTCGGCCAACAAGTCCAAATGACGACTACTGACACTAATACCGTAGGTGTCGAAAACACGGTAGATTTCGTTGACAATGGTATTTCTGGCAGCCTCAACACCGTATGTCTTCAACACAGCTGCCACATCGTTGGAACTGATGGTGTTGACGTCGATGAAGTCTTCCTGGTCCCACATAGCCTTGAAGTTGACACCTTCGGTGGTCAAAATACGCTTGCCATCGGCACCTGGTTGTGGGTGCAAACAACGGCCAATATGAGGAACTTCACGGACAACGACCTTACGGCACAAGTCTTCGATGATGTTGACCATCAACAACTTTTGGGTCTCGTTACCGTTCAATTCCAAGTTGAACTCACACCATTCTCCGTTTTCGTCGTCAAAGTTGAACTTGGTGACCAAGTTATGCGATGAAATAACCTCGGATTGACGGTCCTTGGCTTCTCTGGACAAAACGACCTCGGAAGAACCACTCTTGGATGTTTCTTCTTCCTCATCTTCGCTGTCGGAGGAGTCAGAAGAGTCGGAAGAGTTTTCGTCCATCTCTTCATCACTGGTCTCTTCAGCCTTTCTCATGGTCTCAATCTCTTCATCATCTGGGCCGTCGTAAGACACGGCTTGCTTCTTCAGAGTGACATCATCTTCCACATCATCGTCTTGCTCTTGAACCTTTCCAGAAATGACTTCCAAGTCGGTCTTACCGGCAGACTTTCCAATAGCTGGCATGCTATCAGGCTTCTTTTGCTTCTTGACTTCCTTTGAAATCTGGGATTCCAAGTCATGCAAAAATCTGGAAGTGATGACACTTTCCAAGTATTCCTTGGAGATATCGTATTCCTTTTGGTACTCGTCCTTGGTGTAGAATCCCAAGTTGACGGTGTAACTTCTGGAGTTGGAACCATCTTCAGATGCAGAGGTGGTCTCGGTGACAGTGACCTTGTCGATGAATTCAGACAAAACGACCTTGGCGACGGACTTACAGAAGGAATCGGCAAGATCATCGTTCACATCGTCCAATAATGGCAAGGTCATTTGTGGGGTCTTGATTTGAGAGGAAGCAGTCATAATGATTTCTCTCATTCTTGGAATACCTAACGTGACGTTAGCAGCACCGTGTCCAGCAAAGTGGAAAGTGTTCAATGTCATTTGAGTGGAAGGTTCACCAATAGATTGAGATGCAATAATACCCACAGACTCACCAGGGTTGATCAAAGATCTCATGTACTTCAATTGCATCAAAGCTCTGAACTTCTTTTCGGTCAACTTACCGGTAGACTTGGCTTCATCCTTAGATTTAGCAAACAAGTCATCGTTGTTGGAAACGAAATCATCAAGCTTCTCAGCAAACTTCTCGGAAACAGAACCCAAGTACTTGGCAGGGTTGTATACCGACAACACTGGGTCATACTTGACTTGTTGCTCGTAATGTGGCAATTTGCCTTGCTTCTTCATGTTCTTCTTGACCTTCTTGGAGTAACTCAATGCAGTATCGGCATCCAAGTGCTCGGTCAAGTCACCTGGGTTGTACTTGCTCAATAAAGCATCGTAGTTCTCCAAGCAGAACTTGAATTGGTTCATGTGAGATTGCTTGGTGGTATCAACAGAGTCTCCACCGTACAAGAATTGGATCAAGGAACCATCTCCGTCTCTCACGGAGTTGTCGTAACTGACGTGAACACCTTCCAATTGCTTGGTCAAACAACGTTGCAAGTAACCAGATCTGGAAGTCTTGACGGCAGTATCGATTAAACCTTCTCTACCGGCCATACAATGGAAATAGTATTCTTGTGGCTTAATACCGGAGTAAAATCTTCCCTTAATGTAACCACCGGCTCTGGCATCAGTTTCGAATGGCTTGAATGATGGCAAAGTCTTACCGGAAACCATCACTGGCACTCTTCTACCTTCCAAGGCTTGTTGTCCCAACATACACATAATTTGGGAAACGTTAACGTTGGAACCCTTGGCACCAGACAATGCCATCGACTGCATGGCGTTGTATGGGAACTTTTTCATGGTTCCATCTGGAACACACTTGGCCACAACCTTGGAGGTGATAGTGTTGACCTTAGATTGAGTGATGGCATCGAGAATACCCAATTTGTTATCATCTCTCAAGATCTCTTCCAATCTCTTCAACAATTCACCGTTGTTGTTCTTGGTGTCACTTGGCAAGTTGGTCACTTCAGCAGCTGCAACTCTACCAATGTCAAGAGATTCCTTCAAGATCTCATTTCTCCATTCATTACCTTCCTTGGTCAATCTCAAATCGTCCATACCACAGGTTAAGGCTCTCATGGTGGTGTAGTTTGTGAACAAACGACCCAAGATACTCAAACACTTTGAAGCACTTTCTGGTCCATAAACTTCATGCAAAGAGTGGACAATACCGAACTGGGAGGCACCATATTGGGACTTATCCAAGATACCACACAAGAATTGACCGTTCTTGAAAAGAACCTCATTTTCTTCCGAGCTGGCTCCCCAGTACTCATTCTTGACCTTGTTTTTAGAGACCAAGTTGATACCTGGAACTTCATCTGGCTTGATATTGAGGAGAATGGTGGTTATGATTTGCTTACCAGTCCACAAAGGTTGTGGTTTGAGAACAGTTGGAGGAACAGTGATAATTCTGTTTTTGGTGGTGTGACCGTCTTCTGGTCTCAAACAGCCATAAATCAACTGTTGGTAGGTTTCTCTGTCAAAGAAAGAGTCCTTGCTGGTCAACCAAACACCAGCAGAAATATGATCTTGGATCAAACCTCTCAATGGACTACCAGAAGTTGGAGTTAAGTACTGAGAATCAGTATTAGCCAAGTTCAAAGCTTCGGCCTTAGCGTTTTCGTTTTGTGGGAAGTGCATGTTCATTTCATCACCATCGAAATCGGCATTGTAAGCACCGGTGTTGGCATAATGCAATCTCAAAGTCTTCTCACCAGGTAAAACTCTGACCTTATGACCCATCATAGAGGCCTTATGCAATGTTGGTTGACGGTTCATGATAACCACATCCTTGTTCTTGATGTGACGGTAGACCTTCTTACCAATTCCAGAGCCTCCATTATCAGTGCTTGGAGTCATCAATTGGTTGGCCAAGGTCTTTCTTTGTTCCAATGTCATTCCCTCAAGAGACACCATAGAACCATCTTCATTTTGGATTTGGACAGCACCGGGCCATTTTTGGGCACCATTGATGACTGCCTTTCTCAATTCTGCAACATTGTAAGCTGTAACTGGTTCAGGGTAAGTCAATTTCTTAGCGAACACTGGTGGAATACCAATTTCGTTGGTTTCCAAGTTAGGGTCGGGAGAAATAACAGATCTGGCAGCGTAATTCACTCTCTTACCCATCATGTGCTTTCTGAACAAACCTTCTTTCTTTTCCAAAGCTTGTTTGATACCTGGAGTAGGAACCTTACCAGCTGGAGCATTTTGGTTTTTGGTCGAATCAATGAATGCATTGACATCGTTTTGAATGGTGACGAAAGAGTTCATTAATCTGTTGAAAATAATCTTACGTTCATCGATGGACAACTTTCCTTTTTGCAAGTTTGAAATTTGATCGTTCAAGTCTCTGATCAAAAGAGAAGTCTTAAGAACGTTGGACAACAACTCGTTCTGAGAATTCTCGTGGATTTCTTCACCCAACTTAGATGGCAATCTAAATCTGGTTGGTGGAACAAGCAAAGTTTGCTTGAAAAAGATTTCTCCAGAAACGATGCTCTTTTGGTAAGGTCTGGAGTGGAACAACTTTTGGACGATGGCTTGTTCATTCTCGAAGACGCTCTTCAAGACGTTTCTAATTTCAGTAGACAAAACGTACTTGGAACCACCCTTATGCTTGATATTAGGCAAAGAGCTCTCGGCGGATGCTTTGGATTGACCCTTCTTGATCATGTCTGGTCTTTGAACTCCCTTCACTCTGTTGTTGCTCAATTGCTTGTCTGACAAGGAGTTTTCGAAAAGCTTGACGAAACCATCTTTTCTGAAACCTGGAGAGTACATACCACAGTTGTCACACTTTGGTCTGCTCAACAATCTCTTGTAGTACTTTTGGATGGTTTCCTTTCTTTCTTCACCGATGGTGGAGGTAGTGACACCCAGTTCCGAGGTTCTTCCCTGGCTGAGAGCCTTGGCGATGGCGGTTTCCACGTATTCGTTTCTGCGCTCACGCAACTCGTTCTTGGCTTTGGTGTCCATGGAGGCATTGTTGTCTTCCTCGTCATCTTCAATATCGCCGGATCCCTTTGGAATCATGTTTTCAAGTTCAACACATTCCAACAACAACCCGTACTGAATCAACTTCAATTTGCACTCGTAGAGATGGGACTCTAACGAGTTGAGCTTGAAGTGGTGACAGAAAAGACAGGAGGCTCTCAAGAAAATGTAAAGTTGGTTGAAGAAAAGCGGGTTGTACACTGGAACGGGCAACTCAATGTGGCCCATGTGGCCCGGACAGAACTTCTCGTCCAATCCACAGGTGGTACACACATTTCTGAGGAATGCACCCAATGATAAATCGTATAAACCTCCAGCTATGGGGTGGCCCAAATTGTCAAAAACAATGGGATTCGAGATCTGTTTGGCTGACAACTTTCTAATTTCGTTGTCTGACAAGACCTCAAAATCCACCGAGGTGATTTCTGAGCCGACAGGCTTAGAAATATCCATGATTGATGATGGGATGGAGTAGTGATGGGATGAAATATTGTGCTCATCGAGGAAAAATTTAGCATCAACAGTCACGTGTTTGGTCGCGCGCCTACCATGGTTGGTAGGGTGGATGGTCTGTTACATTGGATGGCATGGTCAGGGGGTTGGCTGGGTGTTAAGCTAAGGATTCTCCTAAGACATTAATAATTTGTTATAGATGGCAGCTTATAATCTTTGTGTCTCTTTTTTTCGTGATCTTTAAAGCATTTCTCATACCTCCAATATCAAGAAATGGAGCTTATCGGAGAAATCTACGGCATATCGAGATGGCCATTATTTGGGCTCAAAATTGGAATTGAGTGGTTTCGAATGTCCTTGTATTCATTTTAGTCATATTGTAATAGTTGTGTTTAATTTTTGCATGAGCCTACGTTTACTACTACTTTGCTCCTTCCACTAAACCCCGTTCAAGTAAATGTT
This sequence comes from Suhomyces yuchorum, assembly GCA_030571845.1. NCBI lineage: Eukaryota > Fungi > Ascomycota > Pichiomycetes > Serinales > Debaryomycetaceae > Suhomyces > Suhomyces yuchorum. Next base: position 72,818 of record JAJLYW010000027.1, read on the forward strand.
TTATTCAATCTCTTCCATCTCCTTCTATTCTTTTTATCTCCCTTCATTTTTTCTACAAAGTTCTGTTCAATATTGTTAATTTAGTAGTATTCCACATCAGAATACGCTTGTACAGTTGGCTATAAAAAAACGGTGAAACGAGTGGCTTTGAAGAGCAATTCCTCTAGATCATCAACATGAAAATCACTTGTCTCTAGATCCGAGATGCAACCCCTTCTTGAAAACTTTGACACCACCTCCGATACCTTTCACGGCAACACTTCCTACTCCCTTGGCAACACCCTTTCCTGCAGCTCCGACATTTCCAACATGGTTACCCAAGTCAATGTGGGTTCCACTGCCTGTCTTGATGTTCAAAATGAATTCAGGTCTGAAAGAAGCTCTCATGTAACAAGTACCTCCATCGCCTCCATCTTCTGCCTCAATAGGGATGACAAAGTCGGTCTCAGAGCCATCAGATGGGATATCGGATAATTTGAATGATCCGAAACCAAGGTAATCGTCTTGTTCGGGTCCGATATCCCAGTCATAAACCACTACCTTAATAACACAATCGTATATGTTGGTGATGTCCACGGTGGTGGTTTCATTCCAGTGTGGGTCAAGAGTCTTCTTGATCTTCTTCGACTTGAAGAAGTAATCTCTGTCGGTGTTGGCGTACAATTCCACGTATGGATCAGACTTACCATTTCTGTCACCAACAGGTAAGTTTTCTGCTCTGTCGACATTGATGGTAACAACACCGGAGTTCTTGTGGCTATCTTGAGGTGGAACCTCAGACTTGTAGATGATTGGCATCCAGGAGCATTGCAAGTTGAAACTACCTTCACCGCTAAGTGTAACGGATACCGGTTCATGCAAACCATTCTTGACTAACTGTAATACGGGAATGGTGGTTTCAGCAAATGCCTTTTCGAGCCTATTAGCTTCCTTATTCTTAACCAACCTGAATGTGACCTGTGACCATTCCAATTCCTTCACGATGACATCACCAGTGGTACCAATCTTTTGCTCTCTTCTCCTCAACTTCTGGGTCACATAATCACAATGGCCATGGTTATCGAAGAAAGCTTGTAAGTACAAGTTCTCTTTACTAAATTGGCAATCAATAATTTCGTAAATAAGAACACCACTCTTATATTCGAGCAATTCGTCCAAGGACAAGTTCAACTTGGAGGTGTCTTCTTCCTCTTCTTCCTCCTCCTTTAATTCTTGTTCCTTCTTCACTTCTTCATCGGTTTCCTTCTTGTCTTCTTTCATACCTGCTGGAGGTTTATCAGCCTTATTTGCTTCTTCCTTCTTCTTTAATGCTTCCATTTCCTTTCTTTCTTCCTCTTCTTCCTTAATATCCTGGAAGGTTCTAACTGGTAAGGTAGGATAGAAGGACAAGGAGTAGGTAACAATACCCTTTGGTCCCTTCTTATGAATCAACTTGGACTCTCTCTTTTCCTGATCAATGAATTCAATGTATTCACCCTTTTCGTTCTTGCTAATGAGTTCATTCAATTTAACATCGAAAGAACCCAAAGTACGGTCCGGAGAGTGTTGCTCCACATCCATAACATCGATGGTCAATTTCTGATTAGGAGAAGAAATAGTAAAGTAGTGGATTTCGTTCCAAGAAGGATTCAAAGTAGAAGGAATTGCAGCAGTTCTTGATCTTTGGAAACCGTTGACCAAAATTCTTGCGTAAGGATCGACCTTTCCAATGTGCTCCAAATTTCTCAAGTCTTCAGCAGAGTCGATACTAAGTCTAACAGTACCAATTGGAGGAGTGTAACCACCGGCACCACTAGCATTGACCAATGCAACTGGTTTCCATGTAGCTGTAACTCTAACCTCTCCACCCTTCGATAACGGGAACCAACTTTGCTCCACTTGGGTGGCATCAATAAGCTCGTTAAGTCTAAGATGTAATTGTCCAATTGGTTTGCTTGATTTATCTTTAACAATGATCTTAACCTTACTTTTAGCACGATTGTTGATAATGTGTTCGTGAGAAACGTTCCAACCTGGAGTGTTGGTGTTCTTTTGGACTCCAGAGGTAATGACCTTCTCGCTACCAATATAAGCTTCGGCAAAAGTAGAAGCACCCTTTTCGTCGCTTGATTTCAAGTGTCTTGCCTCAACGATGGAAATTCTGACAATACCAGTGTTCAAATCTGGTGGTGGAATAATAGCACCATCGGCTTGCTTTTGAGGTTCAATAGTTGGCATGAATTGCAAGCCGAAGTTGAATTCACCAACAGGCTTGTTGTTTCTAATAAATGGAGCATGTAAGTTGGATTGCTTGTCATTTTCCAATAAGCATTCCAAGTCAAATTGAATTGAACCAACTTGTCTATCCTTTCTAAATTCATTGTAATCAATAACAGCGATATTCAATGGTTCGGATAAAGATACAACAGGAACGTAAAAGGTTTCATCCCAAGTAGCCTCGTCAGTATCATATTTGATAGTACTCTTTGCCAAAACTTTATTCTTGAAACCCAAAGTGATGTATGGATCCAAAGTGTTACCAATGGTGTGGAATCCTTTCAATCTTCTAGCATTCTTCACGGTTATACCTGAGACACCGATGGATGAATCCAAGGCATTACCGGCCAATAATTGTTGAACATTCAATTGGAACGACAATGGGGAGAAAACAATTGCACCAACGTATTTTTTGATCATCTCGTTCATGAATGGATAAAGACCTGGGAGACCCAAGATTTCCCAGTTGAGAATGGTATCACCGAGGATTCTACTGTTGAAATCAATTTGAGGAGCCTCCAACAAAGAGACATTGACGGTTTCAACGTGGGGGAAGGACGACATCATTCTCATTCTAATTCTGGCCAAGCATTTCACAGAAACGTCAGAAACCACAACCGGAATAGTTATTCCAAACAACGAAGCCTTAACAATCACCTTTTGGTTGATGAAGTTCTTCATTTGTTTGGTGCTGCTGTCACTAAGGGAATTAGGAGTGAAGGAGAATCCCCAGTCCATAACCACAATATCATCGTTTGTTCCGTGAAGGGTCTTGACCATGTCAATTCTTGGAGGCTTTGTTCCGGCAGTGAAGCTGTCAATCCACAAGGACTTCACAAATGCGGGAGCTGGAGAGCTGGCAAGAATTGGGTTCACTTGTTCACAAACAATTTGAGAAACCGAAGGTTCCAAAAAGATCCAGAACTTCTCCATGAAGTTGTTTAACCAGTCAATTGTCTCGTAGTCTGATTCGATGGTCTTGATGGAGAACTCACGCTGAGCTTGTTCTCTCAATGTGGAACGATACTTTCTGACTGAGGTACGGTAGAGAAGGGCAGACGCCAACATCACGAAGAACAAAGGTGCCATGCTGAACCGGAACCATCCGATCAACCACGACAACAAGGCGCTGACTACCAAGTACCCCACGTTGTGGTACCAGTCACCGTAGGCGATTGCGGGTAAGTACTTGTCGAAAATGGTGGATTTCGACAACAAGTCCACCACTTCGTCGTCGAAGGTCAACGCGTCCTCCTGGGTCCAGCCACCCACTTCTTTCCACCCACGATACGTGGGTTCGACGGATGCTCTGGGTGCGGGCTTGACCGTGCAATCGGTCAAGTCAAGGTCCTCGGAAGGAGTCAAGTCAATGGTGGAAGTGATGGGAGAGAGGGACACTCCCTTAACTTCAATCTTGCCATCTTGCATGTCTATTTTCTCGTCAATTTCCTGGTTCTCTTCTGTCTTCACCTGCTCTGGTGGTTGGAGAACGTCATTGGGCTATTGTTAGTAAATTTGAACCGATTTAGACATGGTTTTATCGCTTAGCTATCTATGGCCTGACATGGGCCCATACGGTGCGATGGGGCCATGTGGAGCCGGGGAATTGGCCATCAATTCCGCCAGGTGCAAGCCATTGCTGCGCAATCGGGAAATACTCACATTCGTCCCGGCAGCGGGATTCGCTGGGTTGACTGAAGGATCCATGCTGAGCTGGAAGAAGTGGAAAGAATCTCCTGTGTGTTCTGGGATTCAGGAACCGATGAAATGGTCACGTGCAGCAACCGATCGCTGGCGGGCTGCGGGCGCCCAACCGCGAACACTGATGTTTCGCTGCAAGGGGCGTCGTGCGCGCACCGCTCCCTAAGCGGTGCACCTGGTTGCGTTGCGCCTATGCCGTGGTGTGACACGTGATCGTTTCACTGGTGATAGGCGAATCCTTCGCTCCGATGGTTGTGACACCCACACTGGTTGCCACTAGTGCGGCGGGAACGGCTAAATCTCAGGGAACAAACCTGTCTACCCCCATTCACCGCACCCACCGCCCATCGCTTTCTCCAGCCCACCGCCCATCGCTTTCTCCAGCCCACCGCCCCCCACGCCATTCTTACCACAAGTATACCTTGGAACCCGCCTCGGACGTCGGGTTCCATGCATATGCAACACGATATCTCCGCTCCATGCATATTTGACGGTTCTATTATTCACTCTGGACCATTACCACAGCATTACTAGTCCATTACGCATTCCACTGAAATGACTAAACCACTACAAATATTTTTCCGCATTGGTACCACGCCTCAGATTCTGGGGTTGAGCAAACTATTTAACCAGCTCCGACGTCAACCTTTTCACCCCCATTAGCTGCTCATCTACCTACCCTCCCCTAGTCTCCAGCATGTCCAAGGCCGGCATCCAACTGGGTCCCAATGGCCACAACAATCAAGATTACGGCTCCACCGACGTGTCCAGTCACACTGGCTCCGTGGTCCCTCCATCGGGCCAAGAGTCCCTGGCATCTCGCGACCCCGATGACCTCTTAGACCAGTTCGAACAGCTTACCGACTCAGAAGACGAAGACGAGTTCGTGCGCAAGTACGGAGACATCAATTTCCAGTATATCAAGCGGCCCAAGGATTCGGTGTGGTTCATCCGGCCCCACGCTTTGAACTACTTCAAGGATGGGGTGCTTTACCGTACCAAAGGTGAGAGAACCTCCAGTAAGATGGAGTTGTTCTTAGACTTGATGTACGTGGGTATCGTGGCCAACTTGGCGGGTGAGGCCTGTGAAAACGCCAGTGGGGCCTCATTGGCCAAGTACATCTTGTTGTTCATTCCTGCGTGGACAGTTTGGGTCGATATCAAAGAGTTCATCAATTACTACTACAACGAGGACCTTTCCCAGAAAATCTACATTCTCTGGATCTTGTGCCTCTTGACGTTGTTCGTCAACAGCCATCCGGCGTTGTTGGACGGCGTTCTGGGTGCTGCCATGACCATTGTGCCCTACATGCTCTGCCGGATCTCGTTGTGTATCAGCTTGTTGGTTTATTCGTTGTTTATTCCGGAACACAGAGCCCAGATGCGGTTGTACAGTATCCTTATTGTCATCACCACCGCCCTCTGGATTCCGGTGATTTTTATCGGAACCAGGGCCAAGATCGGCTTGGCTGCGGCCATCATGTTCCTTGAACACCTCTCGTTCATGATTTCCTACCACCCCAAGACAAAACGCTTGTTGAAGTTGACCATGTCCACTGCATTGAACATTGAACACGAGGTGGAACGTTTCGCCACTTTTGTCACCATTGCCATTGGAGAATTTCTCTACAAGGTGGTGGCCAGTGGTCCGTTAGGCGTGGGGTTTTCGCTGAAATTTCTCAGAGGCATCTTCCTTGTGTGGATCGCCTATGTTTTATTCTGGATCTATCACAACGGCTCCACCAGCAAAAAGGCTACCCATGCCTTGAGGCACAGTGCTTTCAGGGCGATTGTGTGGGTCTACGCTCATTTGCCCTTAATAGCTAGCTTGGTTTTGGCTGCTGATGCCGGTGGAGACTTGATCGAAAGCGACGTTACCTACGTCAAGCACCACTCTGAGCTTGAGGAGCACGAGCCTAACTTGTATGCCCTCTCGTTCTTCTTCAGTGGAGGTGTCTGCATATCTTTGATCAGTATGTTTGTTCTTGGGCTTCTCGACCACTCGAAAGATAGCAAGGACTTGCACGTTATTCCAAGATTCTGGCGTATTGTGTGGAGAGTTCCTGTGGGACTCGCGATTGTTTTCTTGAGTTTTGCCAAATTAAATACTACGTTGCTCATGGGTATTGTGGTGATTCTCTTGACTGTGTTATTAATTTTCGAAAGTGTTGCTTCCGTCCCAAGAAAGAATTTGTCAAAGTTTTTAGGCGGTGATGGTTGTTCTCGGCCATTGGAAATTTAGCACCGGAGATTATCGAATCTTCTTCTTCACTTCATATGTATTTATTCGATTTTACAAAAAATAGATAAATTTAACTAAGTGTATTAATTTATTTGTGAAATATTTCGATGGTTTCATTTTTTTGCATCTTGTTAATTTTCTGAAATTTTTCTGAAATTTAAAAATATTCAATTCTTTTTATTAACTTCAAATTGTTTACAGTAGATATGAAGTATTAGTTTATTACTTGATTTATTAACTAGCAAGATCAACCAAATCAATCAAGAAATTTTTCTTGATATAGTTGATCTCGTCAATATTGTATATGTCCTGTCTATTAGATTCCAAATTGTAAAACCTTGTACTTCCTCCCTTTGTACGTTCTATTTGCTGCTCCAAACTTATTCTTTGCGCTTGAATGTCCTGTGTCATTTTCATGTATCGAGCAACCTCACTTGAATTTGTTTCACTTTGCAAATGTCTCTTGATGGTGGCTAGAAATGCCTGGTAGAATGCCCTCATTAGATCATCTGATAACTTCAAAAATATGCCCTTTTCACTAGGGACCTTGTATATTGGCTTTTCTTGCAAGTTACGGTCGATAAACCCTTGTAGTTTTGAGCTTAGCTCTACTTGGAATAGTTTCCTTTTCCCCTTCACTCCAATTAAATTCGAATCTCTATTCAAATTGTACGAATAGTCATAGGAGTTGATTATTTTACAGGTGAAATCCACCAATTGGGCCAATTGCCACAGATTTGTCTCGTCATCTGCAAACTTATTCAATAACATTTTTACTGTTCTTGTTGTTGGAGGAATGTGATATGCATTTTGCATGTACCTCATCCAACTTGAACAATTTTCAAACAGTTGACTTGATGTCGGAGAACAGAATGACTGGATTATCGGCCTAAATGTGCCTTCAGTAGGAACCAATTCGAAAACACATGGTGGCTCTCCTGTAATGATTGATAGATTGTTCAATACTCTGACTAAACATTCATGTAGCCAACGATCTTCTGGAGTCATAAGTTTGTATGTAACTGATTCAGAGTCTTCCTGCCTATCCACAAGATTCAGATCACCAAATAAATTCTGCACCAACTCTTGAGCCAATTTCACTTCTCTGAATGAGCACAATGCTTTTACAATCGTATTTATCAATTTGATATCAATGATGACACTAGAGTCAACCAACGAATCTATTATCTTGGCAATTGAATCAAACGAGTCTTGTATGGTGTAGTATTCAATCAAGAGTCGATATGTTTGAGAATTTGCCCTCAACTGCGGTGAATCCACGATTTCGAGATCAATAGATCCCAGCATTCCCGCCAAATTTATTCGAAGTAGGATATCTTCAACTACATCATGTTTTTGATGTCTGATTGCATGGAAAAGAAGCACATTCAAGGTATCGATGATGACTTCTCCGGCAGAACCCATTGTTTCTATAATCAGCTGGTAAACGTCCCAATCAAAGGTTGCATATGCTTGGTCCATGTTGCTTTGAAGTCTTTCTGCCCCACTGAAACTGATTTGTTCCTTTAATCCTTCAATCACCTTCAAAATCTCCCCCTTATCTTTATAAAAACTGTAGAAGATTAACTGATTTTGTTCTCTTAAAGTTAATGGTAAGCCCTGGGATTTTACATCGTTCAAGATCCTGGACGTCATGCGTAAATATTCCTTTCTCTTGTTGATCATCTGGAAAAATGACCGGATAACTACCTGAGGAGGCTTGCCTTTGATCCAGGTTTCTGAAAGGGAATTGGGTCTGATGAAGTCTGACTTATGGAACAAGAACTGATCGAGAAAACTCTCAAGATCTGCTGATTTCATGGAGTTGGAATAGTTACTCGAACCGTAAAGACCAGAACCGGACGTTGTCACTTCCACATATGCCTTGAAAAGCTGGCTGTGACTGACGGAGGTGTACTTTTTTAAATTATGAGGAATATCGATGGTTTTAATGGATTGGTTAACCGCAAGGTCGAGTTGCGATGGAGACCTCAAAGAGTGCAATTGCAGTATGAATTTGGAGTAGCTTAAGCTGAGAGCAGGGCTGTTTTTCGACATCATATCTCTTCTCTTCGAAATCACCGATTTATCGTGGGAGAGAAGCTGGGGACTTCCTTCTCCCAATCTAGTCCATTGGTCTAGTATCGATTGATCCGAGCCCACTTCGCCGATGAACGGACTCAAGTGGTTTCTGTGGGCGGAAACCTGTTCGCGGGCTACCGTGATAAGACTTCCTAAGCTCGAGTTAGTTTTCGTTCTTTGGTGGAAGACATCACAGAATCTAATGATGGAGCGATAGAGATTTTCGAGGGAAGAGTTCTGGGGTAGGGGATGTCGTATCATATCATCAGATATGGAATGTGTAATAAATAGAACTGGACGTGTTGGAGATGGACAGAAAGCTGTAAAGGACCACTGGGAAGGTCTAATGGATGGAAATGCTGAGATGGTGATTGCAAGGTCTCGTGCGAAAAGTCGATGGAGAGACGAATGAGGTGGAGTCGAGGATGCTTAGCGGGAACTAGCGAGTGAAATTTCTTACTTCTCACTATTTTTATTGCGAGCGGCCCAAATACTGCCAGTGAACAGGGCACTTTCTCGTGCGACATTGGTACCTGGTACCACGAAACTTTCGCTACTGCGAAAATCAAAAATTTTCAGTAAACCTCGAAACCAAGGCCTATCACCACCACCATGAAGATCCAGACCAAGGCTACCACGGTGCTTGAAAGAACTTCCCATTACCTCAAGGTCGGAGTGTTAAAACAAAAACCAACTTGGTATGACGTGGTCGGAGCTTACCCACCCCACACAGACTTGACCAAGAAATCAAAGGTTATCGACAACAACCTCCAAAAACAGGACCCCAGTGAGTCGTTGTTCTCCCAAGATCCTACTAGCCAGTTCTACAAGACTCGTTCCTCTAAACAGGACAGACACCATCAAAACAATTCCATTTCCAGAGTTCCAAAGTTGGAATTTTTGGAAGATGAATTGAGAGACGTCTTTTACCACCAGCATCCATGGGAATTCTCCCGTCCTAAGACTTTGGTTGAGACCAAGGGTAACGAGATCAGCCAGTGTGACTGGAGCACCATGTTACAATTCAACAAGCCATTGGATGGTGAATCTGTGGTGCAAAGAACCATGTACTTGTTGGCCGAATCTAAGAAGAATCAGGAAGCCACTACCCTCTTTGAGGCTTATGACAAAGCTCGTTTCGAGTTCTACCGCTTGAGAATGGAGGAGGAAATGAACAGTGCCGTTTCCAAGGAAGAATCAGGCATGTACGGTGCCGTGTTCCCATCAACTAATATCGAGTGGGGCCTTGCACAAGAACAAGAACATATCAATAGCTGGGCTGAAATTGCCAGCGAGAAGACCAAGATTTCTCAGGCCAACCAAGGTAGAAACGATGCAAGCGTGGGAGACGTGGAAGGAGCTGTGGATACTCAAAAGTCCATTTGGGAGACTTCGTTCGAAATCGAAGCTGAAGAGAAGAAGTAATGTACATAGTGTAAATACAGACAATTTCGAAAATTGGTGGATGTAGATAAGTATTGGGCTTAAAACCTAAAATCCTCTTCATTGACAAGATCAATATGTGAATAAAACTCGACACATATACAAGTAATGAAATCAAAAAACCACGCCTAAGTAGGCTCGATTATACTAAATAGGTTGCTGTGTTCAAAATTATAGGATTCGGTAGAAATGAAACTATCCTTTTTAAAAGAAAACTTCTTAATTTAGGGAATATACTGAATAGACTCATTTAGGCAAGTATAAAAATCCAACTTGGTTTGGCTTGTCATGGACTGTAAAACTTTTCACAGGTTGCCAATATCGTTTGTAGTTGATCTAAAATTGCTGGATATACTTGGGTCACTGGCTATTAAACCTTCCATATTTTATGGTAATCTACTGGTCTCGATACATACCTAACATCTCATCTGTACTCCACTTCCACTTTCACCATGCTTGCCACTTTTCCAAATCTCTGATCGCTTAACTTCATCGTATTTCTTTCTTGGTCTTCTTCCACTGCTTCACTTCCACTGCTTTAACTTCCACTTTCACTTCATCTTTATGATTAATTGACTCTCTTCTCAGTTCTCCAAACACGTAAGCTGTGCTTCTTTCTGGCCGGATGCTTCACCTCATTTTCTTCCAACACCACCTTTTCCCCGTCTACAGCTTCTCTCAATGTACTTGTATTAATATGCCTATGTAACCTAGTGGTGTTCGTGTCCGTTCTTCAAAAACATCTTCTCGTATGCAACGTACACAGCAAAGGCACCGACGGCGATTCCGAAACCTGGAAAAGCGTTCTTGAATCTGTTTAAGCGGCTGAATTGGCCTTCGTATCTCCAAGCGTCTCTTTTAGCCCAAGGATTAGACATGTCTGTAGTTGTTCTGTGGACAGTTAGGGCTTTCCGAAGGGCCTTATTGGCGAAAAATTCCTGTGCGATTGCGATTACGTAAGCGGCCACTTATGGCTGCGACTGGACATATAACAGTTGTATTAACTATACCATAAAGCACGATAAAACAGAAATGAAAGAACTAAACCTAACCATGTCCCAGGGGACAGAGACGCAGACCAACCCGATTAACCATCTATAGACTTTTTTCTCTCAGAAGCGCCGCTGACGGAGCCACGGCCGTGGCCCCCAGAGCTGCCGTACAAGATGGTTGTATTCCCGTTGGCATCGACCCGGTAATGGGTCTTCAAATGCTGGGCCAAGTTGTCGGATCGCGAAAATTTCTTGTCACAGTACTTGCAGTGGAATGGACGGATATTGGAATGGACTGACCTGATATGTCTCTTCAAGTGTTCGGAACGTTTGAATTGCTTATCACATTCACTACAGGGGAACGCACCTTGAGCATTTGGAACAACAGGAACGGCAACAGGAACGGATTGAGTGGAATTCTGGGACATATTCTTGGTACCAGTGCTTCCCAAAACTACCTTGCTCTTGGGTGAAGTACTGGATCCAAAACTCTCCACTGGTGTTACACTTGGAGTAGACACCTTGCGAGGTCTGGGAACTTCATTCAGCACCGGAGTATTGGAATAACCCACAGAAGCAGAGGAGCGAGAAGAGTCAAGAATATTCTTACCAGTTTCATCGATAGTGTACGACTTTCTCCTCTTGTGCTTCTGACCTGCAGAAGGAGGCATCGAAATATCAAATTGACTGGTAGAATTCTCCAATATAACATCTTCGTTCTCTTCTTCGTCTTCTTCATCCATTTGTTGATTGCTCAAGCTTTTGATCGCCTGTACTTGATTATAAGAGGAAGGATTGGCCATTTGAATTGAATTTCTTCTTTTGGAAATGCCACCATACGCAGAATGTGTAGCTGAAAAAGAATGTGGACGACTTCTAGTCTGGGCAGAGAAAGAAGGATTGTTGCCTTTAATAATACCTGTTGGGTTCACCAAGATCTTAGTGGCCTCATCGGCAAGAGATGACTCTGACAATTCAGGATCGATATCAGAATTTCCAGACAGTGGAGTGTTGTTCAACCAGTACGAAATCGCATTGTAACACTCATCATTCATCTTGAAGTCAAACTTGGGGGTGCGAACAGAACCCTTTGAAATGGTGGCTGCTGTTTGATTAGGCAAATTAGGTATGGATGGGAACATGGAAGTTGTCGAATTGAAGGCTGATTGTGGGTTGGAGTTTGTTCCAAGAGTCAGAGGTTCTTGGTTGGAAGATATGGCGTTCAACGTCGTTAAGGCTGGGGAGGACATGGAAGTGGTTATCTTTGAGGTGAACAATTCTCTAGGATTGATTGTGCGGGCGGAATCACCTACCGGGTTATGGACTAGAGCATCATTTGGAGCCGGTTCATTGTTGGTGAACTGGGCCAAATCAGCACCAAAATTGTCGAAATTCAAGTCCCGATGGATTCCGCTAGTATTATTAATCGTATAGTAATAATCAGGGGATGGAGACTTTGAGATATGTTCAGCACTCATAGAAGCAGTCGAAGAGGCTGGTGGCCCGGCGATTGTCTTGAGAGAAAGGAGATTCAACTGATCAACAGGAATAGACGTCGAGTTGTGCCTGGTATAGGCGGTGAGAGGCGAGGTCAAGTTGTTGTTGGAGGAGGCAAGCTCAATTTGGGGGGTATTGACGGAAGGAAAGAAAGTTTCAGAATAGCCCAACAGAGGGGTGGCGAGAGCAGCAGAGGTGAGATCTGGAGCCACCATGGGAGCCGAAGACGAAGACGACACCGAAGGCGAGGCCAGAGGCTTTGCAAATTGATAGCTGTAATCGTTGGAAATATTGGTGGGATCTGCTGGAAGGGTGGAATTTGCCCAAAAAAAATCGTTCCCAAGACCCATGGGATCATCAGAAGCAACAGCAGCACTTTGGCCAGCAACGGGGCCTCTGTTGTACAATTCCGAGTCGGGGTCGGGGTCCACACCAGTGTGGCTGGGGGGCACAGAGGTCATAGGGGCCATGGGTCCGCTGCTGAAGGGTGCAAACGAAGCACCGGGGCCGCCAGACATACCGTGTACGCCGTCGGCGGACTCGCCGTGGGTTTCGGGGTCCATGTTGTCGATGTAGAATTGTTGGAACAGCACCATGTCCACCAGATGGTTCATGACGGAGCAGCTAGGGCTGTGGGAGGGGGAGCGGGACGGGAATAAGGGTGAGCGAGACCTGAGGAGCGCGGGAATGGGATGAATAGCACGTTAGGATGGGAACAGACGCCAGAACAGCACGGCAGAACGGGATCACTGAAGAATGGTAAAAAAACCTATTAGTCAAGTGGTGAGACTTGGGCACGCTGATAAGGAAAAAGAAAAGCCTGGGCCACCACAGTGCGGAGGCAGCACGTGATGGGGTGTGGGCTGGGTAGGGAAGTGGAGCACTACCAACGGGGAAATGGCCAGTGGAAGCGCTAAGAACGGTGGCAACGGCAGGGAATGGGCTGGCCGGAGGTTGGGCGAGCCGGTGGTGGTTGGATGAGGACGACGTTTAGGTGGTGTGGTCGTAACATGGAACGGTGATGGTTGTAGGGCGAGATTGGCACTACACAGGAACTCGCCCCAGCCGGTAGAGAGCCACTGCCAGCTATTTTGGCAGAATGCCAGAATGCCAGAGCGATTGCCAGGATTGGCGGTGGGTACAGACCCGACACAGGGCTACCAGAGAGGACCGAGGGCGATCTTCAGGCTGGATCCCCCAGTCCACCACGGCATTGAGGCCTCCGAGGACGGGCACGAGGAACAATACGGCGATTGGGCCTGAAAATTACCAGAAACTGTCCTGCACCCTGGCGGCGGCCAGCGGGTTTGCTGGCCTGTGGCAGTGGGGCCAGTAGGGCCCACCACCAGGTCTACGGGGGTCCCAGCAGGGATGGCCTGCTACAGCCTGGTCGGTTTCAGCAGGAAAGGCGGTGACCATGGAATCTCCGGGGTTGCTGAAATGAAACTTCCTACTGTGATGGTTATCAGTGGAACGCACCAGTGGCTTAATAATCACCGTTTTTCTGGTCACATGGTCCGCCACTGGAAACTTGCTTCAGGCCCGCCAGGCCAGCTAGGTGCCGGGATCCGTGGCCGGCAATGGGATTGCCTGTCCATGTCTGTTCACGCGGGCCATTGGTTGTTTGTGGGCTTCCCCACAAACGGTCTGGTGTCGATATTGGTGGTGCGATAGGAGATCGCGATAAAGATCGATAGTGATCTGCAATGGGTGCAAATCGCGCACTCCTAATCAGTAATCAGTAGACCCACCACGGGAAAGTAGCAAAGTAGTTCTCAGCATCCAGCTGGAAATTACGCCTGCCAATTGCCACTGAACAGGCCACTAGCCTCCGTTGGTATCTCGAATGATCTAGGAGCCTCTAAAATGGCCTCGACCCACCGAGAATCACGATGAGTCACTTCCTGCCTATTGCTGGAAGTGGCCTGCACTCGCACCTAGACTGAGCATATTATCTAATAATAGACGAATCTCGGTAGTGCAGTTCCCCAGACCCCACCAAGAGCCGTTTTTGGAGGTCCTTTGGGGGTGTCATCTAGCCAGCGGGAACAGAGGGGCCATTTGGGCTGGTATGACTAGCAGCCCCAACGGGGCATTGCGTGGGAAAACCACCCGAATGTGTCAGTGCAAGACCAGGAGGTTTTGGATCGGAAGGCTTAGCCTCGAAGTAAGAATAGCTCGTGATAATGTTGGATTCGGACCACCCGAATGTGATTTCTGAAATATTCCGAGGATTTACTCCGGACGACCTTGGCCCCACCACCCTGGCTCCCATTGGCCAGGGCCGCTTCCCAGACTATGGACATGATTGGGGAGTCTGGGCATGATTGGGGGAGTCTGGGCGTGATTGGGGGAGTCTGGGCATGATTGGGGGGTCTGGGCAACTTTGAAGCGCTCTACACAAGATTGGAGGATCCTGGGCTTTTTTGGGGGAGTCTGGAAATAATAGAGTACTCTGGGTGAGTTTGGGCCCTGGCCAATATTGTAAGACTCAGGAAGCTCTCCATAAGTTCGCAGTGTTAGGTTCGCTGGCTTATGTGAATAGTGGGTTAGTTTCAGAACGGTGGGAGGTTTCAGAACAGCGGGTGAGTTTCAGAACAATAGGTGGAGTGTCAGAGCAGTTGATGTAGAATCGGGACCGTTGGTGTAACGTCAAAATACCTCCCGGGTCTCGGGAAAGAACTTCTACAACGTTACCAGAAGTCCAGACTACTGAGCATTAAATCGGTATTCTGCTACCTCAAATTGTAGTCCGATTGAGTCATTAATAGAGCTATAGAACTGTGTCAGAATTATATACCACAAACCCTAAACAGCACTGTTGATCCCTGGTAAATATGTCACTTGGAGAGTGTGTCGAGCCGGGCGATCATTCCGAAGGTTCACTCTAAAACTTAGCAGAAAGGAATTGGATGTGGGGTGACAATTTAATCAGGGTTATAAGTGGTTTTGCCAGTGGATGTTTGCTCTACAGACTGGTGTTTGATGGGACGTTCGGCTCACCAATTATAGTTATAGTTATAGTTACAGTTCAATTATATTATTATATAGCCAGTACTTTGTGATCTTTACACGATTTCAGTAATGTGGGACAGTGAAACTTTTGTCGGCCCAGTGGCCAACTCAGCTGTATTGGTTACCATGGGCATGATATAATCGCCGTGGATCATCCACGATCCTTCTACGTCCAAATACTACAGAAAACGGGTGATTTCTAGCTTTTTTACCGATTAAAGGGCCCGGACTACATTAGTGAGACAACGAGACCAATCCCAACCCATCCAGTCCCCGATGGCATTGCTAGCTTCAGCATTCGTATCTATAGCACCAATTGGATCCAGAACCTGGGAATTCTCGGTTGTTTAGCGGTAGCACGAAATATGTGATTCGTTGAAGGCACTTATGTGGCCACCACAATAATCCGTTTGAACCTCACACCTGAATCCATTATATCTCCAGAAGGTCTGATCCAAGGCTCAACATTAGGTGTATTCCTATAGCGGAATCATGATCAAGTCATATAGGCACGCCAACCATTATCTAATCCCACCAACTCCATTCTATTGTCCCAATACGTCATAAATAGCCCAAACATGCTTCAGAGACCGGGCCAGTGCCTGATTGCAGACCCCAAAAGTACAGAGCAAGAACATTGAAGCGTCCTGTCCACCAATTCACACTTTCACGCATTTCCGTTGCAGGTTGTTGTATTTGGGTTTCCTCTCAAACCATATGGTCGCAGATTTCACCAACGAACACGATTAGGTGTGGTGCAACATCGCAGTGTTTCCACGCTATCGGAGCTGGGTCTCGTTTCTTCTATGATTGTATACCCCATTATCTGCCTTGTCCGTGCGCTGGTGATACACTGTATCCAATCCGGTGGTTCCAGGACTCGCACCTTATGTCCTGGCACTGGCAGCACTGGTCGCAATGGTAGTGACAGGTTTCCCCACAAATCGCAACCAGCCCACCAGAAATAATAGCGATGGAGGAAGCCTACTGGCTCCGATGGCACAACAATATTGCATCATTGCAACCTGGACTGCCATGCCACACGTCACAGGCATGAGGGTGATGCCATGCGGCGTGAGGTGAACACCCAAAACACCAAATACTTTCGGAGCCCGTCAACCACCCCCAATGAGACACCGAAGCCACCGAAGCCACCAAGCCCAGTATCTTAGGGAGACCAGTAGTGGCTGGTGCGGTGGCCAGTGCGAAAACCTACTGCGCAACCCACCGGAGTCCTCAACTCGTCGCCTCCAGCAGTGACGTCAATGTCGCGAGCCCTCGCCGAGCACCGGAAATACTCCCAAAGTTCCCCCCATTCCGCTCGCCCTGGACCATGCCGCTGTTCCGAGACCTGTCGCTAGCTCTCGCTAGCAGAACCAGCCTATCAGAGCCCCACCAATCCTGGCTGGCTTCGGTGACAAACCACCAAACCCCCCAACATCAGGGCCAACATCGCCAATCTCCGCCATACCAACGAGATGCCAACCATGTGAACGCCTTTTGCCGTCTTTGCATCGTGCCACGTTCCATGGCACCACGGCTCTTCCCGAATTTCCAACTCCGTCAACTCTGGCCCTCACTGATGACATACTCCGGCCATCTCGCTCCACAAAACCAACTATGCCCACCAACGCAAGGCAAAGCCCTAGGGATCCCGCACCCGAACCTAGCGTACCATTCCGAACCGTAGCCTATCCGGGCCGTATCCGCTTCTCCTCCATAGCCTTATACGCCCCTAGCCGCCAACTGCTGGCGTTCTTATTAATACCAGCAGTCTTCCTCATAACCTCTAGATCTGGGACCCTCAAAACGTGACTTACCCGCAAGATACTTTTGTGGCAACCTCCAACCTACTAACACACCAGGGACCCTTCCTATACCCCGTTCGATCCGCTCAGCTGCCGCCGTTTCCAGCGTCGTCGCCATCTCCCGCCACTGCTCTGTTCCTACTGGCCCCCTGCCGCCAGTTTCAGCTTCCCGTTCCCGTCGTTCATCGCATCACTCCGGAAGGTCTTCCACCCCATGTCCAGCCCTTCAGGCTCGTCCGTAGCAAATACTGACGAAGCATCCCGAACAGGGCGCCCCCAGACACCCTCCAAATGTTCTCCGTCGACATCCGAAGGTGCCAGTGTTGGCACCGCCGCCTTGGACTCCCCGCCGGACGCATCAGCTCCGGCTCTTCGCAAGGGTAGAAAGAAGTCAAACTCCATTTCCAACGCCGTGTTGCAGCACGCCCGTACCAAAGACAAGAAGGTTTCGTTCTCGAACTTTCTCTCTCCGTCCAACAGCCAGGTGTTCAACACCTCCGGGTCTTCGTCCAACTCCGAGAACTCATCTCAAAACTCCAGCGCGGAAGACTTGTCCACGGTGGCACATCATGCCTATCTAACCAACAAGGGCGCCAAGTTCACCACCTCCGTTACTCCTTCGCCCAATATCACTCCACAGATCAGTAATACAGGGGGAGCTTCCAGCTCTGCCCCCAGAAAGCATTCTCTTCGCAAGCTTCAGTCATATCCCTTTTCCTCTGAGAAGCTCGGAGTTTCCCAGTCTCTCGACTCCCTGTTACTGCATTCACAAGAAGGCTCCTCTCTGAATTTGCCTGAGTTCAACAAGCGTCCTTTGACCGATACTCCTATTGTCTCCAGCATGGCATCTCCAATCACTCGTGAGCAATCTAGTGACGAGGAAGATGCCATAGAGGAAGAGGACATCGACCACGACAGCTCAAACAAAGATGACCTGACCAAAACTGGCAACGGGTCAATCTCTAAAACGAAAAACATCTCCCACTTGAATTTGGCTGATCTCAACAACGCAGAACAGCAGAAGTCGGCACCCAAATCTGAATCTATCAGTCCAATGACAACAAATAATGGTACCCATGCAAATAATTCAAGCGTTAGTATTCTCATTCCAGACCCCAATGACTCCACCGAAGATGCAAAGAAGTTGCAATTGGACAATCAAACGAAGAACACGGTTTTGAGAGACGTTCCACTTGATTTACAGCAACAATTTGAAAAAACTCCATCAATCGAGAGATTAAAGAACCTCCTTTTAACCAAGCCTCCTCCAAGTGCACGTAAGGCATACACCTTGAATATTCCAGGTCAAACATCCTCCAAAACATCACCAGATGGTAAGATTGCTTCAGTTGATGTTGGTTCCAAATTAGTTATTGTGATGGTAGGTCTTCCAGCTAGAGGTAAGAGTTACATCACCAATAAACTTACTCGTTATTTGAACTGGTTACAACATGATTGTCGTGTTTTCAACGTGGGTAATACAAGAAGAAAGGATAAAAATAATTCAGGTCCAGAAAATCAACCACTTCCAGATACCAACACACCAAATAATGAACAAAATACCCCATCTCCCGAATTGAATACTACAAAATCACCGGCTCAACCATCTAAAAAACCTGTTCAAGCAGAGCACAATGCTGATTTCTTTAGTCCCGACAACAAGACATCTAATTCATTGCGTGAAAAATGGGCCATGGACACCTTGGACCAACTTTTGGATTATGTGCTCAGCGGATCTGGATCTGTTGGTATATTTGATGCAACGAACTCCACAAAACAGAGAAGAGTTAAGGTTTTGAAAAGAATTCAACAGCGTTCTAACGGTGAACTCAAGGTTTTGTTTTTGGAAAGTATCTGCTCAGATCCTACAATTATTGAATCAAATATCCGTTTGAAGTTATCAGGTCCAGATTATCGAAACATGGATCCCGAAGACGCTTTGAAAGATTTTGTTGGTAGATTGCATAACTACGAAAAAGCGTACGAGACCATAGATGACGCCGAAGAATCCATTCCTGGATATCAGTACGTCAAAATGATCGACGTTGGTAAAAAGGTTGTCAGTTACAATATTCAAGGTTTCTTAGCATCTCAAACGATCTATTTCTTACTCAACTTCAATCTTTGTGAACGTCAAATCTGGATCACAAGACATGGTGAGTCAGTGGATAATCTCAGTGGACGTATTGGTGGTGATTCTCGCTTAACAAAGAGAGGACAAATGTTCGCCAAGACGTTGTATAAATTTATGGATTTCCAAAGAAAAGAATTCAGAAAACAGCAATTGGAAAGATTTTCTTCTAGATTGGAATTGAAGTACAACTCCATTTTCAGTGACGATGATATTGCAAATATTGATAATATTCCTACCGAACCAAACTTCTGTGTTTGGACTTCCATGCTTTATAGAGCTATTGAGACAGGAAAATACTTCAATGAGCAATTATACTCTCTTAAGGAAATGAGAATGTTGAATGAATTAGGTGGTGGAAAGTTTGAAGGTATGACTTATGATGAAATTCAACGCAAATATCCACGGGAATTCGAATCCAGATTGAGAAACAAATTAACGTACAGATACCCGGGAGTTGGAGGTGAATCCTACTTAGATGTTCTTACGAGATTAAGACCATTAATCACAGAAATTGAAAGAACTACAGACCATCTTTTGATCATCTCTCATCGTGTGGTGTTGCGTATCTTGTTAGCCTATTTTTTGAATCTCGATAAATCCAGCATCGGAGAATTGGACGTTCCATTGCACACATTATATTGTCTTGAGTCTAAACCTTATGGTGTGGATTACATGATGTATGAATATGATGAAGGGCTTGATTGGTTCGTGAAAGTTGAACCTGATCATCAAAAAAATATGAAGGAGGTAGGGGTTGTATTCAAGGAACGTAAGTACAGTGTTGTTCCAACAGCACCTCCATCTTCGAACTCATCAAAGAAACAAAACAGACAAAGCATCAGCCATTCTCAAAAATCCAACAATCAAAAATCTGGGTCGTTCGAGGATAATCGATTTAGTTTGAGAAGAAGCTTAAGTTTTGGTTCTAAACTGACCAACCCCGAACCAATTTCCGCCGACCATCCTGACCACCAGAACAGCTTGAGCTCCAAGAAGTTAGAAGATTTAAAGAAGTTAAGAAGCCCATAATTTATCAACATATTGAGAAAAACATTAATTGAAATTCCATATTTCAACCTTCATTTATAATAGTCTAGTCGATTTTTATCCACGAAAGAAAGAGAAGACTGAGAATAACTTGATTGACGAATTAATTATAAGTCACTACTATTCATGAGGACATAATAATTTAGCAACCATACCGGTTCCCATAGATTATAACACCTTCGGTTTTACTCGAGGTTCAGGGTCATTTGTTTGAATTTCACTTGAAATTCTGTACCCGTCACAGCAAAATTTTATTCCAGAATGCAGCTAGTGATGCATTCTGTGTCATTATATAGTCTTCGATAGTCTATGCGTTACACACTATTAACCACTACTTGTAGTCTCACTGCTAGCCCTCGCTAGGGTTCCCACACCCAGGATGCGCCAAATCCGGGTAACTCGCACCTATCAAAAATTTTCTTCAGTTGAGGCACTATAAATATGGGCGCATCCCTCGTTCTTTAACAGCATCATTCAGAACTAGGACCTTTTGGAAGGTGTTTCAACTGGTTGTAATTCTCGGATGAGAGTCCAACTGATGAATGTGATGAAACTAAGTCTCTTCTTTCCCAGTCTGATACGACTATGACGACAGGGTTGAAAACCGCCTGGCCAATATTGATCCTCTGTTGCAGGAGGTGTTTGGTTTGGGCTTATACTTGCCAGTATTATAGCATTTCTGATTCATTGGTTGCATTCCTGAGGACTTGGATTCCCAAGGCAGACGCTTTGGTGATTTGACTTTTTTTGAATGTGTTTTCGACGGTGGTTACAAGACAATAAAGGTGATGAAATTTACCATTAACATTCGCAGTTTCCTCGGTAGCATACGCAGAACCCATATCTTTGTATGCCGGTGACCGCTTATAGACCTTCCATGGATGTCTGATTTATTGTCTGTAACACTGCTGAAAAGGCATGCAAAGAAAGCATCACTTTGCCATCTGTACCACGGTCACGTGCCTCCCCAACCTCCCTGGGGCTGGAGAATCACGTGGCCACTGGTTTGTAAATTCGGCCCGGTGGGGTGGCCTGGTCCGCTGCGATAAGCTAATCTTGAATCCCACCAAGTCACGTGCCACAGTGCTACCAGCATCAAACCACGTGCCTCTATCAGCTCGTGACCACACGGGACACTTGATAGCACCGCCTGCCAAGTTACATCTCGTACTGCCCAGCATTCTGGACCACCGGAGATAGTGGGTCCTTTTCCCCAGTCCGTTCCGTGTGCCCGGCCTATGTTCAGTCACGTGACACGACCAAGGCCGGAGTCGGACTAGAGGCTGGAGACTGGAGGCTAGTGGTTACTGTTGGTTTAAGGCTACGAAGTGTTCAAAACTTACTTAGATAGTGAAGGTCGTTACTATAATCATTTAACTGAAGTCGGACATGTGAACCCGTAGAGAATTCACAGTTAGCTGGGCATTCCCATTTAGATCTTACCCTTGACCGATGGACTAGTCAATGGCCACTGGTAAGTGCCTGCCTCTGGAATAACGTAACCATGCTTGTTCATGAAGCTTCTCAATTGCTTAGGGCCCTTGGATCCGTATGGGTAGATTTCAGGAGCTGGAGCTTTGTCTGACTCGATGTAGTTCAACAATGGAGTGAATAATTCCCATGAGATGTCCAATTCATCATCTCTGACGAAATTGGAGTGGTTACCCAAGTAACAGTCTCTGATCAAAGCTTCGTAAGCTTCTGGGATCCAGAAGTCCTTGGAGTATCTGTTAGAGTAGGTCAAGTCCAAATCGGTCATGGAAGTTTCGGTAGAAATACCTGGGATTTTAGAATTGATCTTCAAGTAAACGGCCTCATCTGGTTGAATTCTGATGACCAACTCGTTTCTTTGGATTTCCTTGAACATTCCCTTTGCCACTGGCTTGAATTGAATTCTAATTTCGACCTTAGATTCGTCCAAAGCCTTACCAGCTCTCATGACGATAGGGACACCTTCCCATCTCTCGTTATGGATTTGCATACCAAGGGCAGCATATGTAACACACTTGGAATCCTTCTTGACGGTTTCATCGTCCAAGTAAGATGGCTTGGTACCATCTTCAGACTTACCGTATTGACCCAACAAAATATCATCGGTCTCGATAGGGCCAAATGCCTTCAAAATCTTAACTTTTTCATCTCTAACGGCTTCTGGGTCGAAGGAAACAGGTCTCTCCATGGTCAAAAGAGTCAATACTTGCAAAAGATGGTTTTGCATGACGTCTCTCACAATACCGATGGAGTCGAAGTAACCACCTCTACCTTCGGTACCGAATGCTTCCTTGAATGAGACTTGGATGGATCTGATGTGGTCTTTGTTCCACACACCATTGAACATTTGGTTACCGAAACGGAGCACCAACAAGTTCTTGACCATTTCCTTACCCAAGTAGTGGTCGATTCTGTATAATTCTTCTTCTGTGAACAATGGGGCCAAGTTGCGTTGTAATTCTCTGGAGGATTCGAGATCATGGCCGAATGGCTTTTCCACAATCAAACGGGTGGTACCGTTTTTGTCGTAAACCACCTTCTTCAATTGGCTGGCCACGGTGGTGAAGGTGGAAGGTGGCAAGGCCAAGTAGAACAAACGTTCGGATTTGGCCACGGAGTTCTTCTTCTCGTAGGCCACGATGGCATCGTTCAATTGGCCAAAGCCCTCGTCGGAGTCGTAACCTCCAGCAATGTAGGAAACAAGCCCCAAGAATTCATCGATCTGTTTTTGGCTGCCGCCCTTGAAATTGGCGGAGATTCTCTTCTTGAAGTCGGCGTCCTCTATTTGCGAACGGGCGTAACCAATGATCTGAACGGTGGATGGCAATTGGCCTTCCCGGTAGAGCCCAAATAATGCAGGGAAGGTCTTCTTTTTGGCCAAGTCTCCTGAGGCTCCGAAGACGACAATTGACACGTGGTTTCCAAACGATGCGGACATTGGATGTGATCTGGGGGAGATGGATATGTTTGAGTCTGAAAGGAGAAAACGACGAAGTTGAACGGAATTGCTGACTCCCACGGTTAAATACCAATCATTTGTAATCTGATGGAGCAATCCATGGGGCGAAAAGTGGGTGGCGCACGCCGAGGGCGATACGGCGGATCAGCGGGTTTGAGATCCGGCACCAAAACCGGGCTCCGGCGATGGTGAAAAATGTGGCCGGTTTGGGGTAGTCCGACGAGGTGCTTCCAGAGGAGGCCGGAGCACCATGCCCAGGCGGCGGGCCATCGGTGCTGGCCATGTAGGTGGAGCCGGGGTGAAGGTCGCCGGCAGGTTTGTCCCTCAAACCCCGGTGTTTTCCCGAGATTGGGCCGTTACTAATGCTCAGAGCCGTCCCGGCTGACATAGGATTATTCAGTCTGCGGCGCCTAGACACCAAACATGTTGGGCATCTCACGTGATATGCGGTAACGCTAGCGAAGGAAGGAAGGTGGTGGAAGGGCCCTGGGGGATTTCACTGCCGGTGCGCCCTGGCGAAACGGATGGATGTCTGGGGTCGGTGCCGTTCCACCGGGCCATTTCTCTCGCTAGGCGGGGCCCTTCTGTCCTGTAGACCGTGGTTGGGGTGGAGGGGAGAGGAGGGGTGAGAGAAGTAGCACAAGGGAGCGAAGCTGGTGGTAGTGGTGGAGGGGCTCAGTGGTGGCCCCGGAATGAAACTCAGTGGTGTCGCA
The DNA here is from genome assembly GCA_030571845.1 of Suhomyces yuchorum. NCBI lineage: Eukaryota > Fungi > Ascomycota > Pichiomycetes > Serinales > Debaryomycetaceae > Suhomyces > Suhomyces yuchorum. Next base: position 96,698 of record JAJLYW010000027.1, read on the forward strand.
GTGCCGGCGCACAAGTGGGTGAGTCAGTAGACCACATATTGGGCCAGCGGAGCTTGGAGGTTCTATTGGAAGATGTGGGCTCTTTTACAGAATGTGGGTCCCTTGAGAGGATGTGGGCAGTTTTACAGATAGTGGGATTGAACCAGGGCTTAAGCTTGGGAGTTGATACACTAGCGTGTCTATTTTAGCTGTCTCGTTTCTGATGACACCACTCTCATGCGACGGCGGTGTACCTGCGACTGGCCCGGTGATAGCACTGCCTTCGCAGTGCGCTACCGCGAACAAAAGCCATCGCCAGCGAAAGGCAACCGGCCACTGGCCAAGAGCCAGCACAAAGGTGAAGTAACAGATAGGAACCAGTGAGCTCTAGACTCTAGACCGCAATTATTGTTGCTGGATGGATGTTGGGCGGTGGGGTCGTCCCCACGGGGTAAGTTGTGGAAATAAAGCTAAAATCAGTATTTCTGATGGTTTGTGCCTGGCAGTCGTAGTCACTAGCTAGCTAGTTAGAGAAATAGCAGGACTATTTCCTTCTGTGTTCCTTTGGGTTAGATATGATGGTAAGTGCAACGGTTATTTGGGCAGTGGCAGTACAACCTCGAAAGGACTTGATCGTTGACTGCAGGAATTAATCCAGTATCATCCATCACTTTCACGTACTGTCTATAGAATACACTAATTAATTTCTTCATTATAAATAGAGCAAATGCCAAAATATTCCACCTCTCCTCTCATATTGTTCATTCTGCTTTTATTGGCAATGCAACTGAAAGCCACATTTCCTTTCCTCAAACTACTTTTCCCTCAATTTGTCCCCACCAATTACTCCGTAACTTTCTCTTCCAGCACTTGGTAACATTTGCGAAATTCTGCAAAATTACCCTATGATCACAAAATACTACCCATTTACAATCAACTCATGTAATAAATATTATATTGAAGTGTCCAACGACTGCTCTAAAGTATGGTGTGCACCAATAGCTTACATCTAATATTTGCAGGAATAGTTGGTCTATATAATTCAGCTAGTACTAGAAGATCCAAGACGGTCGTCGGCATCTTCCTCGTGGTCAGACCCACGTACATCATCGAACTTTTTTATCTCATCATCCGGCACTTGTTGATCCAACTGATCATACTTCTTGCCATCATGTTTCTTGTGTTGCTTTTTGTCAGCTTGTGTGTCCTCCTCATCATCTATAGTAAACATCTCTTCTTCGTATGCTGGTAAGCCATCCGACCCATCGGGGTACAATGGCTCGTCAGAACGGTTGTTACGGTAGTTTCTATTACCGTGGCCGAGATCGAACGAATCCTCATCGCCTTCGTCGTCCGAGTCGGTGTAGTCCTCTCCAGGAATAATGTCAAATTCGTAGTCCTCTCTTCTTCTGCTACGGCGGCCGCTACCAGGCGACTTGTGGAATTTCATCAAGAGCAAAACAACGACAAATCCTACCACCGCAAGTCCAATGAAGTATTGTCCCGCGTGTCCTGACTTGATGGCCTTGAAACCATCTCCTTCCTCGGGTTCGTCTCCCAGAGTTTCAGGGTCCAATGGATCGCTTTCCACTGGTTCATCGACACCACTGGTTGCAGTGGTAGTTGCCTCTTCCTTACTCTCACCATCGGTTGGTTTAGGTTTGGGTTTCGACTCTTTAGTTGTTTCAGCAGGTTCATCTGTGGTCTTGGTTTCTTCAGGTTTGGAAGGCTTGGTTTCTTCGGGGTTCTTGTCAGCAGTCTTGGTCTTGTTTTCATCTTCAGCCTTAGTCGTTGACTTGGTCTCAGTTTCAGTTGGTGATTTTTCAGACTCAAGCAAGTCTCTTCTGACTTGAGCATAGTCAATATCTATGTCAAATTCATTTGCATCTTCTGCTTTGATACTCTCACCAAAAAATCTTAATTGCCAGTCAACGAGTTCGATTTCGGTTCCAACAGGACTCTTGGGATCTCCAATCACCTGCAACTTCCATTCTCCAACACCAGGCTCACCCCAATGTGCCACTGACATAAAGGTCCAGTTGTTGAAGCCCGATCCTGCTCTGTCCTCACCACGGTATGTGGCCAAGTCACTGTAAACGCCGCTAGGGGAGGTCAATCTGCACCCAACACTGCCTCTGAAAGTGGATTTAATGTTCACAACCACCGTGACATGTTCGACTCTTTCGAGATTGATCAATTCCAATTCCTTTTTTGTGACAGTGATAGTGTCGCTAGCGAGCTTATCATCGTCAGAACCAACGAATACCTTTTGATTAACTGGACGGACATCACTATAGTACCAAGATTGTGGCTTAACATTCTTCCAATTCTCAGCATAGTGTGCCATGGCGTAGGCATCCATTCTTCCATAACCGTATTTATGAGAGTACTTTCTTCCCAAGGCAGTTTCTTGGTAGTGACCATCGCTTTCATTAATTGGGTCTGAGCTCATCACTGAAATGTATTGAACATCTCTCCAGGTCAAGTTTGGGTTCTTCTCCAAAATTAAAGCATAAATACCTGCTGCTAATGGAGCAGCAGCCGAGGTTCCACCATGCAGAGCAGAACACCTATTCTTAATATCGGTGGTGTGAATGTGTTCACCTGAACCAGATGAGTAAGTAACGACCATAACAGCTGAACATGCCTCAGCATAAGCTGGGTGATAGCCCTTATGGTCAATTGCACCAACGGTGATCGAGTAGATGGAGTTAGTGTAACCGTCGAAGTTACATGAGTCTGCATGGAAACCTCCATTACCTGAGGCAAAAACGTATACTGCACCCTTGTCTTTACGGCCTCTTTGAACACCTTTGATCATAGCTTTCTTGACGATGATATCCGGCTCTGATAAAGTTCTTCCATCATCAGTTGGACCCCAGGAACAGGAATAAATATCATTGGTATCAAGTCCGAAAATCATGGCTGCCGCTTCTTCGGCCGAAGTAATTGGTTTGGACAAGATACGGATACCACTGACTTGGGAGTCGTATGCCACTCCGACACCACATTGATCATTCCTTACAGCAGCAATTTCACCCGCACATCTAGTACCGTGATAATCGTCGTATAATTTTGGCAAAGGACTGTTGGAATTGTCGTTGAAGTCCCAAGATCCCTTTTGATTGAAGTTATTGGCCAAATCTGGACTTTGGAAGTCAAGACCATCGTCTATGATAGCGGTAACAATTCCATGACCGGTGGTGCCCTCCAACCACAACCCAGAGACGTTCACGTCGTGGCCAGGGTAGGCGGTGTTGATTAAATGCCACTGCTCGATGAATGTAGGGTCGTTAATGTTGAGACTGTCGCTGATATCTTTGAGGGGTTGCTGGGATGAATCCACGATCTCAAAACGAGGGTCGTTCTGATGGGGATCTTCGGTGATCATGACAGGCAATCTTTTGGTCAACTTTTTAGGAGGAAGCAAGTGGATGGACTTCAAGTGGGGGTTTTGGACCAACTGGTCGTAGGCGTTCAGGAACTCTGCGGTTCTGCGGATTAAGGAGTGCTTGTTGGAGTTGAAGTTTCCCATGAAGTCGTTGTGGGGATGGGCTTTGTCCATAGAAAACACGTAATGATTGTCCAACCCATTGAGTTGATGCTCGAAGCGATAGGCGTTATGGTTGGTGATGAAGTCCGACAAAGGCTTTGAAGACAGCGAGGTGTCCAACTCCACAAGAAAGTAGTTCCGGTTATCGTAGTCTCTATTGGGGATCACGTTGGCACTGACTGTCGCCAGTAAGATACTTAAGGCAACGGCCACCTTTTTGAGCAAGTGCATGGTGGTTGCGAGGAAGCACTAGATCACGGTGAGGTTGGATGGGGTTAACACCTAGCAGTCTATTACGGAATAGTAGAAAGCAGATTCGATCGGATGCTCCAGGGGATGCCAAAAGGTTAGTTTCCAGTATGGAGAAACTCAGTTGAGGGAGGCCACGTCTTCGTGCGCGTTGAAAAATGGTCGTGGGGTCGCGTCAACTTGGGTCGCTCGGTAGAGGATTGGGGAGAGAAGGGACGGGGATACGATCCAACGAGGGGTTACCTTGGTGAAATTTAGGGCTTAGAGGGTTCTCACAAGCTCTATTAGGATACTAGTGGCGAAGGGCCTGTAAATTTCGGGGTAGCATGGGCCAATTGGGGAAGCATTTGGCGTGTTTTCTACACAGGCAGTTTGAGCACTGTAGGCGGTGGAAACTTTTCATACCGAGAGCCTCGCGGAGAATTGTCGCGGTGGTGGCGGTGGGAGCCATGGGGCGAGTTTCACTTGGTGACAGCCAACTGGCATGAAGGGTATGGCCCATAGAGAATCGGCGGTGGTTGGATATGTCGGAACCTGAAGCGGAAGCCGAAGCCTATGAGCTTGCAAGCAGAGCTACACAACAGAACCACAAGCCAGTCGGTAACAAAGTGATGAGTTCCACCATTGCACCGAAAAAGTGCTATGGACTATTCTTTACCTGTCTAAGTAGTGGGAAATCCGTTTAACCCAAATAGGCCCGCAGAGAGTCCACAAAGAGACCACAATAGAAATGGTGGTGCAAAATCGCACTCGAAGAAGGAAATGCCAGGTATGCAGTTCCACTACTGTCCTTTGGTTCTAAACAGTAGCACAGATAGTTTAGTTGGTTTTAGGTAGTTTAGTTAGATTATTCTATTTACAAAAATGCTTGTGATGCCCCTCGCAACAATTTAATTGTGCCAAGGGAAACCTCCAGAAAATGCAAACGTAGAAAATTGGCCGGAACTGCCCTAAGCGAATTATACTGTATTTATGCAATGCTACCAGTATGCCAAGTGGCTCAACCCAGGATGAAGTATTCCAACGAGCCTCGAAATTTGCTCGTTGAGCTCAGCCGTTCACCTTGTTCAAGTGCTCTTTTTATGGGAAACCTTCTGGTGTGAATAATTGCTCAACTCCCCATCCATATATGAAGCAGACGGTGCCCATAGTGAATTTCGCTCAATTACAAGTGTTCCTCCCTACTGTTTTACATGAGATGCTGCTGGGCCAATAGTGCAGAATAGCCCTGGAATCCTCTGGAATTCTCCAACTTCCACCTACCTCCACCACCTTCCACCAGTCTCCTCTTGGGACCTTCCGATGCCAAATTCCACCAGCAAAATTATTAGGAGATCTTGGTGCTGGGGATATGATCCCGAAGTCAACTAGAGACATCAAACTAGAAAGATGAATGGCCGCAAAAATGTACCAACCAAACGAGTCAGCGCATCACCACGGGCTAACAGCTATTTCCAACCCGTTCTACCTCCATCGGGCTATTTTCCCAAGGCTGTTGCTCCGTTTCACCAAAGTGAATTGCTCCGCTGGGTCCGGCCCACTGGCTGCGCGGCCCACCAGATCTCCAGATTTAGCGAAGATTTTTTTTACTTCCTGCCTATTCACGCCAAAATAGCGAGGTCCCTTAGCATCTTATCGCGAGTGGCCCCATTTTAGTGTGGTTTCGCAACCTGGACTACTACTCCCGCACCAGATAGTTTCACCCTAAACATCTACGAATCATCAGTTCCTACTTTCCACCCACACTTCCACCAGCTACAGACCCAATGCTCTACTTCCTAGTGGCATGTCTCGCCAAGGCAGCAGTGGCTGCCGCCGATATGGACATGGATATGGACGGAGAAAGAGTGCAGTTCCATCCCGTCAATCCCGAATCAAAGACGTTCCATTGGATCTTGTGTGTGGCCTTGCTATTGATCTTGCCGTCGATGTCGTCGGCATTGGCCTTCGCCAACCGCCTTCACTGGTCGTTGGTTCTCCAGTTTGTTTCCACCGCGTATTGTGTGGTGGAATCGCTTTTCCTTGACTTTCCCGACCCCGACGGCCATGAAAACAGAACCTCTAAGGGCACCTCGTGGTTCTTGAGCATCCTTCTCGGGGCCACGGTTTTTGTGGGCACCTTCATCAACGGGTCCAATTGGGTGTTCAACCGATTCTATCCCAATGTCAAGTCCAGCGGAGAGTACGGCTTCTCCTACAAAATCTACAAAACGCTCTCGTTGATGGCGGTGTTTACTGGCTGGGTCCGCGTGTGTATGGCACCGGTTGCGTTGTTTGGATTCTGCTACGGCATTCACACCGGTCAATGCATTGCCCATGGAATCATGGGCTCCGCATTCGTGGCCTACTCTTTCGTATTGGCCCTTGTTTTGGTGGTTCCTTGGATAAGAAAGCACCACATCTTGTCGGGTGCACCAGCCCGTTCCCAAGAGTTCTACGACTCGACCCTCATGTGTATTTGGGGTATTGTTAACACCTTCACCGAACACAGATGGGGCAGAGAAGAGTGGAACATGGGTGACTACCAGCACACATCCATGGGTATCATCTGGTGGGCCGGTGGACTCTTAGGTATGTTTTTATCAAGAAACAACCGCCGTACGTTCATTCCCGCCCTTCTATTGATCTTCACTGGTTACTCAATGTCTCAACATGCGCAGCATTTGGTGATTTCAACCAAAGTCCACGGAGTTTTCGGGATGGCATTAATGGGTGCTGGAATCAGCAGAATCATCGAAATATCATTTGTTCTTAAAGATAAGCCCTGTTCTGAGGACGGCAAAATCCTTTCTTTCCAATATATTCCACCATTTTGCCTTGCATTGGCAGGTATTTTATTTATGTCGGCCAACGAAGAACAGTTACACTTGGTTCACGACTTAGGATCTGACCATTCAGCTTACATTCTTGTCGGGAGCTCGGCAGCATTTGTCGTATTTTTCTGGATCCTCTTGTGCATCACGTTCTATTTACGCTTGGTAGGTTTCGATGAAGATGGCGAGTTGAATGGGTGGAAGGCGATGGATGTTGAGGAGTTCGAATTGGGAGACTTGAGTGATGAAACTCCCAGTGATGCAGAACATGGCCACGGGGACTGATTGACAAGGAGAGTACTCCATCCACCACAATCTCACGTTTTTAGGTTCGAACTCATTTTGTCGTTTGAACCACTTGGTCGCCTCCACTATGCACTGGTTTTTGCTCTTGGTTTTAGCCAGAGATCTTACCAAATATCAAATTTCCGCAGAATCGACAAGAGATAAATAACTAAAGCCAGTGCAATAGAAGCTCCAACCAGGTTTAAGTATTTTCAAAGTTCATGTACATATTTCCGGTACCATCACCAAAACACTAGTGAGATGAACGTACTCTCACAGAGTGAAATTGAAATTTCAAACTCCTAACTGCCACCAATACCGGCTCTGTAGTAAACCCCCCTAATAGTCAGTTCAGCCAAGCGACATTACCTTAGACTTACAGTCCCACTACTCTTCACAACTCTCTAATTCCGGCTGCAAATTTACATGATCTCACGTGATCTGCCCATCAACATTTGATCCATCCTGACTCATCACGACCATATCAAACCACCACCAATGAGCGCCATCTTATCCGCTGACGATCTAAATGACTTCATATCGCCAGGTGTGGCATGTGTGAAGCCTCTAGTTTCCGAAGATGGCGACAAAAATCCATTTAATGAGAATGGAGAGGTGGAAATCCAGATCGATGACCAGGGGAACCCTCTAGAGATATCCAAGATTGATGGCAAACAGAAGACTTTATCGCCTGCTCAGATCTCCTTGGCTGACTGCTTGGCGTGTTCCGGGTGTATTACATCTGCTGAAGAGATCTTGGTGGCACAGCATTCTCACGATGAGTTGATCAAGGCACTTTCCCAACGCTTGCAGGGCACTTCAAACAAGGTGTTTGTTGCCAGCATCTCGCATCAGTCCCGTGCATCCTTGGCCACCGCCTTCGACTTGTCGGTGGAGGCCATCGACAGACTACTTATCCACTTGTTTGTGCACCAGATGGGGTTCAGGTATGTGGTGGGAACTGCGTTGGGAAGAAAGCTATCCTTGATCCAGGAATCTCAGAACACCATCCAGAAGAAGGAGGGAGGCAACCAGGGTCCCATCTTGTCATCCATATGTCCCGGCTGGGTTCTCTACGCCGAAAAGACTCATCCGTACATTCTTCCCCGGATTTCTACCGTGAAGTCACCCCAACAGATTACCGGATGCATTCTCAAGACTTTGGCCGCTCGAGAATTGAACGTTTCCAGAGACGACATTTACCATTTATCGATCATGCCCTGCTTCGACAAGAAGCTTGAAAGTGCCAGAACAGAGGATGTGGAGGGATTCTCACAGGATGTGGACTGTGTATTGACTGCCAAAGAGCTTGTGGGACTTTTGGACCAAAACCCCCAGTACCAGCTCATGCCAGACGGATTTCAAGCTATTTTGAAAGATTCTGACATTAATGAAGTCTACACATCCTGTGCCCCTAAGTCATGGCCACTATTGGAGTACGCTTGGTCAAACGACAGCGGCTCCGCATCTGGAGGTTATGGCTACAATTATTTAAAAATGTATCAAAACCATTTGATCTTGAAAAACCCAGAAAAATACCAGGTAGATGGGTTTGACCTCCAAGCAATTTCGGGACGTAATTCAGATGTTTACGAACTTCGGTTACGGTATTTGGGTGAAGTGGTTGCAAGCTCTGCAATTGTGAATGGATTCAGAAATATACAAAATTTGGTGAGAAAGTTGAAGCCAGGACCCGGTGGAGCCAGCAACACCAAGAAAAACCCATTGGTAGCTCGCAGAAGGGCTAGAGTGGCCGTTAACAAGGACTCTTCATCCTCAGCTGCTGGAACAGACGAGAGTGCAGATGCTTCACGATGCGATTACGTGGAGATCATGGCATGCCCTAACGGATGCATTAATGGGGGTGGCCAGATATCGCTGCCTACAGAAACCGCTGAGAAAGAGTGGCTCCAGGCAGCACAGCAAAACTACGACTCCATTTCTTTGTACGACATGAACTTGCCCCAAAACGTCCATTCTGTGGGGGATTTGTTGCAATGGAGTGAGGCCTTCTGCCTGGAATTCGCCATGCCCTCAGAACGGTTGTACAGAACACACTTTGCCGAAGTGGAGAAGCCCACCGACCAGGGTTCCATCCTTTTGGGTGCAAGATGGTGATTCATGGACGATGGCAAAATGTCTCGTTCGGGTTGATGGTAATACGTCACTGGTGCTAGGCGACATCGCGGCATTTGACACAAAGACCGAGGCAGGCGCAATCTTCCCACAGACACATCCGTGGACCACCAATCCACTAGCAATAGAATTAAGAGCGTGGGTCTCCATCACGACATTTCAGCAACTTCATCAGCTTGCTTTACTCTATGGGCCGCGACATCAAGCCCTATCCCACGACATTTTACTTTCTTTGCCAAGTGCAAATGGTCCATATCTTATCCCTCCTGCAAGTGATTAATCCCGTTCGGTACTCCTATACTATCGCTAATAGGACAATGCCCGAATTTCCCACTTCATCGGCAATTCTACATCCACGTCATTCAAAGCGTCCACTGCACTGAACACACTCAGTGCGTGCGATCCTTCAACACCGAGTAACGATGTTTGCAACAAAGTCGTGCTATGGGGAGCAGTCTCCATAAGCACTTGTGACAGTTTGACCCGCTTCGGGCTATGCTAGGCTGCTGAAGGCAGTATCCCTGAATGTGTGGCCCCGTGCCCCTAGATCGGCAGTCTGAGCGCGGCACGACCGTCCCAGCCATGACGAAAAGAAGCACTGCACTGTGTATGGAATTTATCTTAATCACTTACTCTGCTTCCTCCCCATTTACCGCCTATTAGATAACTAATCTAGTTGTAAGTATATGAATGATTGGACGTTTATAACAGCGTACAAATCCCATCATGCGATTACTGTACTTGGCCCTGCTCCACCTATTGTTGCTCTCCTCCCAACTGAGCCTTGATGAGCCTTCTTAAACCACTTGAAATCCCGACTACTGCTTGAAGTCCCTGGCTATACTTTAGTGGTCCCTGGTGCCAAAGATTTGATACCTTTGAAGGCCAATCGCCCTGGCGGTGAAGAACAGTTTGGAGGCCCCAGTGACGCGCCGTGTCAATGTTTACTCTTAGCTGATGCGATGCTCATGGTGGTGGCCGGTCATTCGCGAACCTCAACAGTCCCATACTAACCACTACAGCCTATATGTCTAAAAGTTTACCGTCACGAAGAAATGCCGTCTCTCTAACAAGTGGGGGTGCTATCGCCAAGCTAGCGCTCGTATTTTCAAACTTGACCAAGTTGGTGGGTGCCATGCCCATTTTTGGTCGTGAGGTGTCGACACCGAAAGAGGTCCTGACCTCTAGCATGACTCCCGAAGAGTTCTACGCCAACCTTTTCACCTCCATCTTCCTTGTTCTCGCCGGTGGTGTTTTCGCCGGGTTGACCTTGGGATTGATGGGCCAAGATGAGGTCTACTTGAAAGTCATCCTGAACTCAGGTGAACCTCAGGAACGTAAGCATGCTCGCAAGGTTTTGAAGCTTATTGGTCGTGGTAAGCACTGGGTTCTTGTTACCTTATTGCTTTCCAATGTTATCACTAACGAAACTTTACCAATTGTGTTGGATCGTTGTTTAGGTGGTGGATGGCCCGCTGTGGTTACCTCCACCGCTTCGATTGTTGTTTTTGGTGAAATTATTCCTCAATCTATCTGTGTCAGATATGGATTACAAGTCGGTTCCATGTTTGCCCCATTCGTGTTGGTTTTAATGTACATCATGTACCCAGTTGCTTATCCATGTGCTCTTTTACTCGATCACATTTTGGGTGAAGATCACGGTACTGTTTATAAAAAGTCTGGTCTTAAAACTTTGGTTACCTTGCACAAGACTATGGGTGTCGAGCGTTTGAATCAAGATGAAGTGACCATCATCAGTGCCGTTTTAGATTTGAAGGAAAAGCCTGTTAGTCACATCATGACTCCAATGGACCGTGTCTACACCATGAGTGCAGATACTATTTTGGATGAAAAAACTGTTGAGGAAATCTTCAATGCTGGTTTCTCCAGAATTCCAATCCATTTACCCAACGAGCCTTCTAATTTCATTGGTATGTTACTTGTTCGTGTTTTGATTAGTTACGATCCTGAAGATGCCTTACCAGTAGCTTCCTTCCCATTGGCCACTTTACCTGAGACTGGCTTGAACACTTCTTGTTTGAATATTTTAAATTATTTTCAAGAGGGTAAGTCCCACATGATTGTTGTTAGTGAAACTCCAGGTGGTGCTGAAGGTGCTCTTGGTGTTTTAACATTAGAAGATGTCATTGAAGAATTGATTGGTGAAGAAATCGTCGACGAATCTGATGTATATATTGACATTAACAAAAACATCAAGAGAACTCAGCCAGGTCCATTATCCAAGAGAAACTTGACTGTTTACTTGAGAAACTTATACCAATCCAACAACAACTCCAAGAGAAACTCCATTGATGGCCCATCCTTTTCGATCAACCGTCCTCAAGAAGAAATCTCAAATGCCACCCACGTTGAAAGTGGCGACATTAAGTCGGATAATGAAGGGAATGGAATCTCTGGAGCTGTTGATTCAGCTAAGAACTGGAAACCAAAAAATCCTGCATTGAACCCACTTGAGATCAATAAGCCCTTCGTTACCATTAAAAGAACTACTGCAGAAGCCATCAACTCGGTTTTACCTGGCCCAAAGAGGCAAACAAATGCTGATGCTGGTCTCAAGTCTTACGGTGATATTCACACTAGTGAGCAAGGTGCTCTTCTCGAAGCTGAGAGAAGAAACTCGGCCCAGATGGATGAGAATGTAGCAGAGGCAGAACGTCTTCGCAATGGCAGTGTCAATGGCAATGGCAACGTCAATGGCAACGGTAATGGGCACGCTAGTTACGACCGTTCGAGAAACCCACTGAACTCGCATCAATTCTTGTTACCTGAAGAAAGGGAAGCCGATATTTCAGAGATTCACGACCATGGCAATGAGATGATTTCATCCAAGAACATAATACGACCAGCAGCTATGAACGAGTACGAGTACCAAGAGTCTAGATCCTACAGAACTGGAGGAATTATCGAGTCGGTGGTTAACGTCCAAGGTGTTCACAAGACCATCATTGAGCACGTTAGTGAAGATGAATCGGAGATTGCTGCAGCTGACATTGAACAGGTCAGCAAGCACTCGGGTTCATCATCAAGCAAGGGCAAAAAGAAAAAGAAGAAGAGAAGCCACCTGTTCAACATGAACAATTACACCAATGGATCAGCCAATGATGCTGGTTCTCGTGAAGACGATTCACTTTTGTCTTAAATAATAATGATGATGACATATTAAATATTCGTAATTAACTACACAACTAATCGTGAAGAGCCCGTAAAGTCTTAACAATTAATAGAGAATGGTGAAGCGAGTAGCATGAACTATAGTCCGCAGAACTGAACCACCTAGAATTGGCAACCTTGAATTCTCGCAAATGAAATTTCTCACTATTGAGTATTATCAATTATACTTTACAGTACCGGTAGATCTGGAGACAGCCCCATCGGAAGCAGCAAGCGCAATATAAGCCGAGCCTCATCGAGCCAGATAGGACATGAGGCGTGGTCAACCGTCGTATCGGCGGTATAGATTGCTCGTATCATATTAGCGGTAAAGACTTGGGGCAGGACCATTATCAGGGAATCAGCAGCCACAGTACGTAGTGGAACAGGTCGCACTAGCCGACTGTCCGCACTTGGTGGTACCAGAACGGCTGGCTGCAGATTGTGGATCCTGATAAGATATAAGTCAGAACAGTAGAGAGCTTGAGGTGGCATAGGTGGACCAGTGATGCGGCCCAAATTAGATGCAACAACGGTCCCTTCAAGATGAATGGGTGGAACTAGCTGAAACAGTAGGCATATTGTATGTGGGGTCTCCACCGACAAATCCACCTCTGTAGTGGGACTATGGCCAGACGTTCGCGGGAACTGGCCCGTACTACAGTACCGGCAAATTGGGTTTAGGGCAGATGCCACAGATGGGACAGATTAGGGAGATAAGAGCTGGGTAGTGCCGTGGATTAGGGGATGAACCAAGCGGCCCGTGGTGGCAGCCGTAGCGGCAGCCGCAAGACCAGAGGTTCAGAAATCGCACCGGTGGTTGTAACCAGCCAGACCCCCAGCCAGAAGTAGCGAGGTCCCTAGATGCCCTTAGCAAATGTCTCGCTACCAAACACCCCGAACACAAACACCGAAAAGACGCCAAACAAGCCAAACACGCCAAACACGCCAAACACGCCAAACACGCCAAGCACGTTCAGTACAAAACCAGAAAGAGCATTATGCCTGTTTGGCAGAAGCGCAGTACATTCTAGCGTCCTGGCACCACAGAATGGGGCCAGAATGCTCTTTCACACCACCCATGTCAACTGAGGCCATGTCAAACTCGTACAATACAACGACGCTGATGCCGAGGCTAGTGCAACACGTTTCAGGAACCTCCGCAGAGTCTCAGCTCATCCCGCGCACTGGCCCAATGGAGTAACACCGAGATCCACCCCCATGGGCAACACTTATCACCACCAGGACGTCAGGGGCCCCATCAGCCGGTCTTTCGACTCCACGCAGTGACTAGCACCAGCTATGGGATCGCCGCCAAATCCGGCCCAACTGTGTGCCACACAGCATCCAGGCCTTCGTCTATTGTGTCAGATCGGTACATCCTGCGATGGGCCTATCCTGCAGGTTTGTAGTGCAGGGGAAGGTTGTGGAGGCACTAGATGCCGAATGTTGGAATCAGATATGGCCAGAGCCGCCGTTTCAGCATCTCCGTGGCTGTGGGAGTCTCGGCCTTGTAAGCTTGTAGCCATTGAAGGTGCGGCGGTCCTTAGACCACCCTGAATTTCCTTTCCCACTTGTAGGGCCACCAGGATTGTTGATTGTGCCTAAATTTTGCGTCGCATTTGCGTTGCATTCTTGGCCATCGCCCGGGATGTCGCTATTGTTCTTCCGGTTCCGTCACCACCAACCTGTGGTCACCAGCTGGACTTCGTCCCCTAGCGCATACGGGCCTTGTCTTCACCATCGGCTTCGTGCCACGGCACTAGCAACACGTGCCCTACCAAACTTCTGGCCCAAAGGAAACTACCAGAAGAGCCCCAACCAGAACCACAATCACTGCCACACCCAGAAAATATCCACCGGTTCTTGCCGAGCCCATCCCCTTGGTGGTGGTGGCATGGCACTATTGCTGCCTCCTGGCGCGAGGACTCGCGCCAGCCCACCCCGCCACCTATCCGTAATCCCCGTTCCACCGCCACGCCCTCACCGCACCGTCACTGGTCCTGCCGTGGCCTCCCGTACACTTCCGCCCTGGATTTCAGCCCTCCAGCCCTTCTTCTGCCTCGTCTGGGCCATTGCCCAATGGCAATCACCAACAAATACGAGTTGCTGCCTCGTATCTACCCGATTCCCCGTCCTGTTCATGGTTGCTGCCCTGTGGTCCTCTTTCCGTTGTCTCCTGGTGTCGCTATTCTCTCCACTGGGTTGCATTTCGGCCGGCTCTGCTCGTCGCGGCCTCTCCGTTTGCACCCGTCAGTGTGTTATTGTAGTCTCACCCCACGGCCGCCACCGGGCGATTTTTGACGTTTCGTTTCGGTTGGCTTTCTATGGTGGGCGTGGCGGTGGTCGTGGCAGGTTCCGTTTGTTCCTGTTGCGTTGCCAGGCCGGCGGAGCTCTGGCTCTGTTTGTGGTTCCCTCAGAGAAGTTCCACAAGTCCCACAAGTCGCGCAGGGAATCGGCCGAGCTTTCGGCCTTCACAAAGGTTGCGACATCTACAAATAAATTCCACTGTCCTCTACATCTTTTTATCGGCAGGTATCGGGTCGTTGCTAACATCCTCACCCCCTTTGTCTTACTTGGTCAACACTAGTCCCGGCCCTTATCCGTGCAATGGTTCTCCGAGACTTGTTTTCTTCTTCTTCGTCGCTCCGTAGCGACCACTCCAAAGCTCATCACAAGCTGGGTGCTTCTACCCCGGTCCCCGGCGCCGACCCCCACGCCACCTCCCCGAAAGAAGCATCGGGTGTGAGCTCCAAGAATGACGACTCCAGTGCCACTCCCAGCTCCTCCCATCGCTTTTTCATCCGCAGAAAGTCATCCCGAGCTTCCATCACTCCCCAGACTAGCCACAGCTCCTCCGGCTCCTCCAGAAAGAAGGACCTCAGAACCAGCAGAAATGCCAGCAGAAACGCCAGCAGCTCCTCTTTGGTTTTAGGCGAAGTATCTACTGCCCCAGATCATCTGCCAGGGCCAAATTCTGGGGTAGGGGTGGGCCCCTCAGGTGATAGTCCTCATGGCTCGCTCCCTTCACCTGATGGTGTGGCCATCCCAGGCAGGCATCCCAATGATTCCCGCCCAAAGAGTCCACTCCTGAGCGCCGAAAACGTCCACCACAGCGACTCTTTGTCTTTCGTGCCACGGAATCCGGCAGATCATCTCCACAATATCCCCAATTCCCCAAACTCTCCAAACTCTCCAAACTCGCCAAACTCACCAAACATCAACTTACACCCACCTCCACCAGAACAGCACAGGAATATACCCGAGGACTACAACCCATCCCCCAACATCTCTGCCGGGCCCTCCACCACCAGTATTGATAATTCAATTGATACGTACTCCACCTCCACCAACAACATCTCCGCTGGAACTTCAAGTACCAGTGTGAATAATTCCTCAGTAAACACATCTTCCATGCTTGATGTGGCTGAAAACCACAACGGAACTGCTGGATCTCATCACCATGGTGCCCACACCTCGTCCGGTCGTACCAGCCCCACTGGCGCCGGTCTGCACCATCAACATCACCACGGTGCTCCACCAGTGAAAAAGCCCAATCCAAATTCCTCTTCCAGGTCGAATCTTGCAGATGCTGCCGACTCTCCCGGGAAACGCTCTGGTCAGCTGCACCACCACCATCTTTCCTTGCGTAGGTTTCTCAATAAGCTCAAGCACACCGATTCACCTCCTAAGGAGAAGGCTGCACCACCAGTGGTTTCCTCATCTTCCGAACTCCATAAGAAGTACGGAACCATTGGCAAGTTTTTGGGCCAGGGAGCCAGTGGTTCAGTCAGCTTGGTTACTTCCAAAAACGATTCTAACAAGGTTTACGCGGTGAAGAAGTTCAGATCCAAGCTTCCTGCTGAAAACGAGTCTGACTACAAGGTAAGAGTGAAGAATGAGTTCAAGATTGGTGAATTCTCCAAGCATGAGAACCTCATACACACCTACGAACTTATCAAGGAATATCCCACTGGTTCGGGTCACGGACCGTTGAAGCTTCATGTTCCCGAATATTATATGGTTATGGAGTATTGTCCGTTTGACTTTTTCAATCTCGTCATGTCAGGTCTCATGCTGACGGAAGAGATTTTCTGTTACTTTAAGCATATTGTCAATGGTGTGGCCTTTTTACATAAGAACGGTTTAGCTCATAGAGACTTGAAGCTCGACAACTGCGTTGTCAGCAACAATGGTATTTTGAAATTGATAGACTATGGTTCCGCCGTGCAGTTCAAGAAAGAACTCCACAACACCTCCTTTAATCCAGAGATCGATGAAGTAGTCGATAAAGACTTTAAGCTTATTCGCTCACGTGGTGTGGTTGGATCCGACCCATACTTGGCACCCGAGGTATTGGAACCTTCCAACTTCGGTTATGATCCACGTCTAGCTGATGTGTGGTCCGTGGCGGTGGTTTTCTGCTGTATGATCCTCAAGCGTTTCCCATGGAAGATCCCCAAGGCCAGCGACCCCTCTTACCGGTCATATGCCAACCTTGAGAACCCAGACAAGAAAG
Source organism: Suhomyces yuchorum (assembly GCA_030571845.1). Classification (NCBI taxonomy): domain Eukaryota; kingdom Fungi; phylum Ascomycota; class Pichiomycetes; order Serinales; family Debaryomycetaceae; genus Suhomyces; species Suhomyces yuchorum. Next base: position 113,403 of record JAJLYW010000027.1, read on the forward strand.
AGGTGCACGAAAGCCTTAGCGACCTAAGCTTGGTTACTTCCTCCAGCAGTGTTAAGAAGGTTCCACGCGGGCCAGAAAGGCTCTTGAGACTTCTTCCACCGGAGTCCCGCGACTTGATCAAGGGCATGCTTAACATTGACATCAAGCAGCGGCTCTTGATGAACGATGTGGTGAAGAATGACTTCTTCCAATCCATCCATCACTGTCATGTGATCAAGGACAACAACCGGTCGGAAATCTACAAACCCGATAACCACTCTCACCACTTGGTCACCGAGGAAGAATTGCATAAGATCACCATGGAGAAGGAAAGACTGAAGAAGTTGAAGGAGACAGGCGTTGCCTGATTTAATTATGACTTTTATCTGATATAGATACCAAATTTACGACCCAATTATATGGACTTTCTATGAGCCTACGAAGTAATTCCAGCCGTCAGCTATTAGCTAATGGTGCCAGCAAAGTAACAATAGCTTTGAAGAGATACAGAGAGTCGGGATTGGGAGAGTTCCATCCTTGACAACTTGCCTATAGTTATCGTGCCTTTGATTTGCTGATTACGTAATCACAAACACAAGCAGAACACGATCGTGATAGTCCAGAGGCTTGTATTTACCAATTGCAATCGACCCCGTTGATTTGTTTACTTTCTTGTCCTGGGAGTTTGTTGCAGTCGAAACAACATTGGCGGGTGCTGTTGTCATTCTCCACCTTTTACAGAATATTTGCCCAACAATTTGAAGGTTTTACACACAGTCAGGGAAAAATAACCGTCATCCCTCCGAATCTACAACTTGATTCACCGGCTGGATCAGGAAACATCTTGAACTTGTGATTGCCACTGTTGCAAGAGCCAACAGGATCCTGCATTGCGAGCATCAAAATCCAAGCCGATCAATTCTAGTGGTTGTTTTAGGGACAGAGTTCTGAGTGCAAACGCCATCAACATTGCTCGATACCGGTAAATATTTATTGACCTTTGATTTCGCCCATTTTACCATAAAGCGTCTATTACAGAGTTAGATGTATGGTAGCGAAACTGTAACAGATTCAATTGGTCATCCTTTTCCTACGTTCCACGCTTCACTCATCTTAGCCATCTCATATTTGCCATAGGTACAAATAATCCAATTGCACATATCATGGCCTCAGTGCTAACCACAGACTTGGTACCCCAGTGGGTCATCAGTGTGTCATTCTTTGGCTCCATAATTTCAACCATCATCATATTTCTGAGCATTTTGATGCATTTGCAGAACTATAGGAAACCCTTCGAACAGAGGCTCATGATACGTATCCAAATGATTGTTCCGTTATTTGCCTTGTCGTGCTACTCCATGTTGACAAACCAAACCTCACTATTTAACCGGGTGATTCTTGAACCCATTAGAGAAGTCTATGAAGCGTTTGTCATTTATACCTTCTTTTCTTTGTTGACTGGCATGTTGGGCGGAGAAAGAAGCATTATCATCAAGACAAGTGGTAGGCAACCAGTACCCCATCCTGGTTTCTTGGGTTACGTGTTGCCTCCTATAGACATCTCTGACTCCTTCACCTTTTTAGGTATCAAGAGAGGAATCTTACAATATGTGTGGTTCAAACCTTTCATTTGCTTTTTGACAGTTGCAATGGAAGTTCTTGGATGGTATGATGTGAACTCAATTGGTCCCAAATCGTTCTACTTCTGGCTCACATTATTTTACAATGCCAGTGTTACTTTATCCTTATATTGTTTGGCAATCTTTTGGAAAATCTTGTGGACTGATCTTAAACCTTTCAACCCAGTTGGTAAGTTTTTATGTGTGAAGTTAATCATTTTTGCATCGTATTGGCAAGGTATGATTTTAGCCATTTTAAATGCTTTCAATGTGTTACCATCGTCTGGAAAAGGAAAATCTGAAGAAAGTCTCGGAATATGTATCCAGAATGCCCTTCTCTGCGTGGAATTAATCGCATTCTCCATTGGGCATTGGTACTCTTTCTCCTATAAACCATATACCATATCAAACATTCCAAATGGGAGACTCAAGTTCAAGTATGCATTCAAAGATATGATTGGTATCAAAGATTTGATTTTGGACTTTAAAATTACCTTCTATGGTGACTACTATAAGGATTACAAACAGTTTGATTCCGTTGAAGCGACCATTGCGCATCCCGACTCCAAAGGTAGAATGAGTAAGATCAACCAAGGATTGAGATATCATTACGATGGCAAGCAGAAGCACTGGTTAGCAAATAATGCACTTGTTTCAGACATCTCATCAAATGACATAAAGAGTACCTCCGAGCAGTCTGTCAATAATAATCAGAATTCAATCCATGCGCCATTGGGCTATACTCAAAGTGAGTATGATCCTTCTATTCGTTCTGGTGCAACCTCAACGAGAGGAATATACCCAGCATCAACCAACAGTCAAATTTCGCCACCTAACTCGCCAGATTTATTACCGGATACCGAAACCCTAGCTGGGCGAGAGTTGATTTCGGATGTTTTGAAAAGTGATCCTATACTATCAGCAATTGATTATGAGAAGGAGTTTTTGGATGATGATGAACTTCTTTACGCCAAATCGATCATTGAAGTCAATAATTATAATCTTCATCTGAAGCACGTACAAGATTTATTGAATTATCCAATTGTTGATGAGTTAATTCATGGTCATGTTTATGGGTATAAAGTACAGAAGCTTCGAAAAAATAGGCTCAAGAGAACATTAAGTCCCGAAGAACCAATTCTTAGACTGCAAAATGAGTCGGGTCGTTATGGTAGTGTTGTGTGAATATATACAAGATCATAAATACTTGATCCACGGCATTACTGGATCATGGGATGTTTTGGAGAGTCAAACTAATGAATTGGTATCTTCCTGTCATAATTTACTATTCCCCAACATATTTATTCTTCAATTTTGAAAGAATACAAAGAATCTAAGTCATCTATCAGAGACTTAGGTTTTGCCTTTTGTTCTCTTTCTCTTTGTTTTAACAATTTCTTTTGCTTTTTCAATTCTTTATCCGATTCTTTAGATTCAACTTCCTTGACGATTTCTGACTCTTTAGGAGAAACTGTTATGGTGTAACGAGTCTCGGGTCTTCCCTCGATTTTATAAGTACAAGGTAATTCATCTAATATTGAAATAAGGCCTTCGTAGATCATCTCTCTTCTTCTCAATTCGATATCTAATTCTTGTTCATCTTTGAACTTATTCGAAAATTTAATATTTTCCCCTCTGTTTGAAGTGGATTCTTCAACCTCCTCATCTTCAACTTCTTCGGTGAAACGCAGCTTACTCTTAAGATACAAAGTGAACTTTTCGCCTTTGTTGAGCTTTCTTTCGATCTCTAGTCTCTTTTGATTCTTTAAATCACCAATACTGATCTTCCAGAATAAAGTCAAGGTTTTTGCTGCAGATTTCTTCTTCTCGGTCTTGAGTCTTTGTTTAACAACTTTTTGAGCCACAATACTTCCTTTCTTCAAGAGCTCGTTCTCCTTTTCAAGTGCTAACATTTGAGAATAGTTCTTCACCATTTCTTCTACCTTCACTCTTTTGACCATTGGTAAGTCACCTTCTTTGATGATTAGTGTTATTCCATGTTGTTTAAGATCAAGATTATTGGTAATATCCACCAAGAACTTCGAGGTAAGCTTATTTGATTCAGGTTCAACATACTTGACCTTGTAATGACTGTTTTGCTCGTGTACTTTTGCAATTAAGGCTTTCAAAGCTGCTTGAGATTGTAAGGTACCAGTATTGAACTCGAATCTGACAATTCTGCGATGGGATTTTCTGTCAACATCGTTCTTCTTGTGATCATGCTTGTGTCTGTGATTATGGTGGGGCGCGTTATATGCTCCATGCTGCTTGGGCTTTGGCTTAGAGTCCTTGTTGAACATCGTGGCGAATCTATTAGACTTATCTTTATTAGTCGATTTTTCCATGTATACATTTTCAAGACTAAAAGGCTTGTTCTTGATAGAATTTGTTGCTCCCAGAGCAAAGTCAAGAGGCTTGTGAGCAATACATGAGTGATGGAACAGTCTGGAAAGCACGCATCTGTGAGTTATAGCCCGAAACATACTGACCAGTAGAGTAGAGTGTAACAGGTGATATCAATTTTCATTGGTAGCGGGACGACTATCGGATAAGAACGGGGGCCACCATCACCACATGGGTAACGTGACTCGATAGTCTCAGGAGGATGCTCAAACAAGAAACTGGTGCTGCCCGTGAAAACCACGTGAGTAAGCCAGGAAACAACTAAATACTGCATCATGTGCTTGCACTGGGATATCAAGGCAGAATGATCGAAACAGCCAGTTAAATTTTCTGCCTCAATTTCATTGCTCACCTTTAGTTTCTAGACTCCAGTTACTCACTCACTGGAGCCTGCTAATAGCAGTTTATCCATCCCAGAAGTCTAACCGGTGGTAAATCAGTAGATTGTCAGCAATTTGTGCTGTGTCAGGGCCTCTGGCCTATAACCCAACGGTCCGAACTTCAGGGGCATCTCAAACAACGCTCCATGATCTCTATGACGTAAGTGTTCTGGTCCGATGGTGCCACCAATGCTTATTGGATATAGAGTTTAGGAGGCTCATTAAACGGGTGAATCTGTAAGCTATGGTGGTTCTGTTCCAAATGCTTCCAATATTACCCCGTATGCTTTCACTGCTCTGCAGAGCGCTTTTCGTTCTTTTGCAACTGGTTGTGTGATGTTGGATGAACTTTCTGCGGCTTTCAGAAGGATCCAACAATCAGGGTATTAATAGCCAGTTGAAACAGTAAACACTGCAAAATCATACGGTATGCCTGAAGAAGGTTTCTTCTACGTTTGGATCTCCAATCAGCTCCAGATGCCGAATGAGTGTAGAGGGTTGTTGGTTCCTCAAACTCGGAGTTCATACTCCGAAGTGCGCACTAGGAAGTGTGAGACATTTGACAGCAAATTACCCCCTCAAGCTTTCCCCGTTTCGAAGGGCAACTTCCCTCCAACACCGGTCAAATTCAACCGTGGGAAGCGCTAGACACCTCCAATTGCTTTCAAGTACTTTCAAAGGCTCGAAGAGCATGTCGAAGACCCAAGAAAATGAGTTTGATGACATCCCTTCAAGGCCCGTGGTGACCTTTCCCCATCCCAAGCCTCACCCCGTCTTCAGTGTCTGGACTGAGAGGATTACTCAGACTCTCCCCACAGTTCTCACCAGTTTTCGTGGTGGTAACTGCCTAGCTCCTAACCTTTCACCTTGTGTGATACTTACTAGTCCAGCTCCGATATCTCCACTACTGATCTCCGGATTCGCCGCTCTCTAGTGAGTTAGTGTTTGCTATTTCATCACAGGGTCTCACCGCAGTTACCACAGTTTAGGTTTTTTTCTCGCTAAAAAGCGCCCAATTGCCATCACCACTCCATAAGCCTACCTATGTTATTGTCGCCATTCCCCCTTGGGACATGTATTATTCCAGCTACCGAATGGCCCGGTGTAAATACAGTCCCCTAGAGCCTTTCTGCCACCAGGGTTGTGGATGTGCTTCCTAAACAAGGCGAAGCGGTGCTTCGTGGCTCGGTCGCGCCGTCCACAGCAACAGTTGCAAAACGGTTGCAGCAAGGCAATTGTTAATTGCTCCCAAAGTATTGGCCAGGAAATTGAGGGTGGTTGCTTCGGGGCCAAAATGATGAGCCCACAAGCTCGAGCCGTGACGCTTTCGGAAAGGTCTGGCCCCAACACCAGCAATTTCCATCTTGTATATAAACGGGGTGGATTATCGGTGGTTGGGGTACTGGTGCAATTATCAACATGCTTTCAGAAGACTTAAAAAATACAAAGCAAGACCCTGCAGTCTATGCCACCTCCAACGGTGTGCCATATCCCGACCATCCATACGGGGCCCAAACTGCTGGACCAGGAGGCCCCTTGTTGCTTCAAGACTTCAACTTAATTGACGACATCTCTCATTTCGACAGAGAAAGAATCCCCGAGAGAGTGGTGCACGCCAAGGGAGGAGGTGCCCATGGTCACTTCGAATTGACCGACTCTTTGGCCGACTTGACCTTTGCCAGACCATTCCAGAATGTCGGATACAAATGCCCCGTTTCCATGAGATTCTCTACTGTGGGTGGTGAACGTGGTTCTCCAGATACTCTTCGTGATCCCCGTGGTTTCTCCATCAAGTTCAAGACAGACATTGGAAACTTGGATTGGGTATTCAACAACACACCTGTTTTCTTCATCAGAGATCCTCTCAAGTTTCCAAAGTTCATCCACACCCAAAAGAGAGATCCATCGACCAACTTGAATCAAAACACCGATTCGACCCATACTTGGGACTACTATGCCTTGAACCCAGAGAGTATTCATCAAGTGACTTACATGTTTGGAAGAAGAGGTATCCCCGAGGATTGGGGTGCAATGCATGGATATTCAGGCCACACTTTCAAGTTTGTCAACGCTGATGGAGAAATTACCTACATTCAGATCCATGTCTTGGCAGATGATGGTTTTAAGACTCTTTCTACCAAGGAAGGTAGCGAATTGTCTGCTTCATCACCAGATCATAACAACAAGGTTCTCTATGATAGAATTGCCAAGGGAGACTACCCAACTTGGACCACCTACGTCCAGACCATGACTCCAAAACAAGCCGAGGAATTCAGATATTCAATCAATGACTTGACCAAGGTCTGGCCACATGATCAATTCCCATTGAGAAAGTTCGGAAAGATCGTCTTGGATAAGAATCCCGTTAATTATCATGCAGAAATTGAACAAATTGCATTCTCTCCAGCTCACTTGATCCCAGGATTGGAACCATCAAATGATCCAGTTTTGCAATCAAGATTATTCTCTTACTCAGACACACATCGTCACAGATTAGGAGCAAACTACCAACAAATTCCAGTTAACAAACCTCGTACCTTCGAAAAGGGATCTGGCTGTCCATTTTTGGCTGGAAATTTCCAAAGAGATGGTGCCGCTACAATTGACAATCAAGGTGCCAGACCTAACTATTTGAGTTCAATTCTTCCTCTTAATTCCATCTCTAGTAACCCTGAACAATACAGTAATGGGTTACCACCAGTTGATGATGGTAAGTTTGTTGGTGTTGTTACAAGTAAGGAAACTGACAAGTACACTATATTGCAGAAGGAAAGAGCTAAGAGAGCTCACGAAGAAGCTATCTGGTTGAAATCATATGATTACATCTCAGGAATCTCTGAGCTTGACTTCGAGCAACCAAGAGCCTTGTACCAAAAGGTTTTCAATGATGAGCAGAAGAAGGAGTTTGTTGAAGCTGTTGTTGGACATGCCTCATCTATTAGTCTTCCTTACATCAAGGAAAGAGTTCCACTTTACTTTGGTTTGCTTGACGCAGACTTGGGTAAGAAGGTTGCCGAGGGATTGGGTGTTAAATATCAACACTTGAACCTTGACGAGTACGTTAAGTTTGTAGGCATTGCCCCTGCAAACTGATTCCAACTTCAATTATATATGAAGAATGAAATTGAATGAGACGCTATTCAGGTGATTATTCGTAGAACCCATGATAATTATTATACATACTATACATTAATCCAAAGTCAATGGATCTTCCCAACTTCCCGTTCCTGTAAAATTATTCTGAGAGAGACTTCCCATTTTAAGCAATTGCTCATCAAGACCATCATCAAATAAATCGTTTTCGCTATCTTCCATGGTAGTTTCGGCTGCTGCCGTACCACCCTTAGATCCAAATGAATCATCATCGTCGTCGTCGGATGAAAGCACTATTATCTCTTCATCCGGTGCTGCAGATTTGGCTCTCAACTCATCCACGATTCTATATTGTTTCATATCAAGAATCTCGATACGTTCTGTGGCTTCAGGGGTATTTCGAACAAAATAATTGTACGAATCATCCACTACTAATTCGTGCAAGCTGAATTTGGTATCACATAAGGGACACTTATAAAGGGGAGTATTTGGATGGTAAGACCTGGGGCTTTGGATGATTTTGACCACTTCTGGTGAACCTGGTTGAAGACGAGTACTCAGACGAATACGCTTTTCAAGGGTTAATTTTTCGTAGTTGCGTTTAGCAATATCTTTTTTCAATAAGTTTTGTATACCCTTGGGAATCTTATTGAATATGCAAAAGTTTTCAAAGTCAAAACATTCAAAATGAATGCACTTCGATGATTTGACAGGTAGCTTGATTTTGCTAGCGGCCAATGGATCTTTTAACGTGAAGATGATTTTGTCAATGATGCCTAAATCGTCAGTTTCGTCAGGGCTTAGTCTTGCAATTTCCTTTTCTATGAGAGGGATGATGTTGGTGGGAATGGGCTTGTAGCCTAGATATTTGTCCTTTACTTTCTTATCGACATTCAAGCCGGGTTCGAGTTTGACCAGGCCTTTTTTAGCAACCTCTTTCTTTACCTGTACTGCTGGTTCGACTCCCAACGCTTTGTTTAATTCACTATCCAACCTCCTAATCTCTTTCATGCTCGAATAATTCTCATGAACTGAAGTTGATGCTTCTTCGTCTTTTTTGTCTTCATATCCAAAATCTACATCCTCATCGACCTCTTCCTCCTCTCCTTCATTACTAATAGGTCGTATTTTGGATGGTTTCTTGCGATGGGTGACTATATTTTCATCTTCTTCAAGTGGGTCTAGTAGTTGTGGGGACGACAACGGCTGGCTCAAGTCTTCGTGGAATAACAGCGACATGTCCTCTACTTCACTCAATACTGAAGATGGAAGCCGTATGGTCACCTTATAAACTGGTTGCAGTGATCCACCAGTCAATGATAGTACAGAGACCTTTTGGCGATCCTTGCTATATCCTCTCAATCGTATTTTTGGAATCATGACATCGGGTAAATTTTCACAGTGCTGAATGACTCTTCACAACGGAATGGCCAGGTCGAAATATACCTTCCACGAGAAGCTTTTCAAGCCATAAGAAGACGGCCAATCGCCAATACTGGGGATCTGAGATGTGTCGGGCAAAATATGATAAAGGTCACGTGTGGGTGTTGCAATGGGTAGAGTCAGTAACTACTAGAGTGGTAAGTGAAGTAACCGAACGTATACTTAATCTAGTACATATGCTAGATGGTAGCTGTATAGGTAAATATGGTTATAAAGAGACGGAAAAGGAAAGCCATCAGGAGAGAAATGGATATTTATTCTTGATACATGGTTGAGTAGGTAGTATCGATATCGTAGGTGCCTGCACAACATATCGAACCCTAAAACATCAAGACAAGCTGAAACAAGTATAGAATATAGCATAGAGTATATCTGGCTGTCTTTCTAGATCTTCTTCTCGTCAGAGATTTGAGTGTAGCTTTTTTCCAAATCTCCCTTGAGCTTTCTCTTTTTGCGGCTAAAGGTTAGTTACTGGCATAGTTAATCACGGGGTGGACAACCCAGTAAATTGGTCTTATCCAGGTACTTACTAGTAGATCACTGCCCTCGCCAAGCCAGCAGGCGGGCAAAGGGCACCGATGAGTATCGATTTCTTCATGCTGTTGCAGCAACAAGAATGTTTTGGTGCACTGGTTTCCTGAACAATTTCGGTTTTGGCTTCTACCTTCTCTTCGGAAGTATAGGCTGGTGGATTCAACAGAATCATGCTTTCTGTGGCCCCCTCTGGAATGGTCCAGAGTGTTTGGCCCGAATCCACATGAGTGAACATGTATTTGCGGTTCTGCTCGTCCCACTCGGCTTTCCATCCGGTAGGTGTTTGGGGAGCCCATGGGTCGCTAGGAGTCTCGGTCTGAAATCCAACGGTTGACATATCTGATAATTGGTAGTTTGTGAACGTTGTGGAACTGCTCGTATAAATATATATGCTAGCCTTAACTCCGCCCTTGAATGACTTCCGCTATTGATGATGCCTTCCCAATTCGTACAGATACGGAGGCTTAATCTTTTGATCCCGTGGTCACTCCGCGAAACGGTCAGGGGTCCAGAACACAATCCATGCTAAGTTCTTGAGTTCGGTCATGTGTCGTACTGTACGGACTCGTATGTGACTAACATTTCGGCTCCGATTCGAATCACATGTATCAGACCGTTATCACTAACCGAGTCATGCAAGAAAATTAAAAATGCCAATCTGGCTAAAAACGTGTCTTGGACTTGTAGGTCCTAAATTTCAGTACTGGTTGGACCCATTTACCCCACCGCCACTTAATTAGCCTTGGCCTCAACCATCCTGTTAGTGACTATGTCGAGCATGATGGTAATATCTCCTTAGGGCCGAAACAGGGAACAAGAAGTGGTTACAGCCGAAGCTTGATGACTTTTGGCCATCCGTGACGAGTAGTTCCGTTGGTCCAGCAGGCGCAGTTGGACCTGTTCTGTAGCTGTTGAAGGAAATGAAGGAGCTATACGGGTATGGGGCTCCTTGACCATAAAGAAACACATGAGCATAATCCCTAATTTTGCAACCGCTTATTTGCGAATAGTTGAGTCATTGAATCAGCGCCTCCCTTATTCAGCAATTGGTTATTCACAATTGATCTCCGTATTCTAATTCATATTGGCTAAAGTTCAACTGGCATGGGGAACATTTTTTGTGGGGGTTTTCTCATCTAGTAGATCTCTTCCATTCAAAGTGGTGGTCTTTCTACAGCAAATACATGAACTCGTGATATTTACAGGATTGACATAGAAACAAGTCACCTCGGATGCTGAAGCTCGGGCCAGTTCAGTTTTCCAAGCCAAGGTCCACATCTTCACCTAACGCTTGGCTGACTTCGCTTTGGAGCAAGTCGGTCAACGAAGACCCATCACGGAGAGTGATCCAGCGCCCCTGGATCAAATCGTATCTCTTAGGACCACTAATTGGACTGCTGAGCCAAATTTGCTTATTAGGAGGTTGCTTATTTATCACATAGGTGCCATTGGTTGGAATCGTCAAGGTCATCACTCCATGGGTCAATTCACAGTCGATGCTGGGGTGTTCGTCGGACAAGTCCTCCAAAGCATCTGCCATGCTCTCGAGATAGAGATCAGCGATCCTGCTGTACTCATTCGATGTTAACTGGTCGATCTTGTCTGAGATGTTCTCACCCTCAGTGCTGAGGGCATAGCTTCTGGTGCCCATGCGATTCCAAGGTGCCACCTTTTGGAAGCTATTGAAGTTTGGACGTATGGCCCCGATTGCTCTGGTGGCAATGGCACCATTTCTGGGCCATGACCGCATTATCATTCTTAAGCTCATGGTGGTACTGTGGTGGCACTCTGGTGGTTACTGGAAAATATTCATGATAGTTATCACGTGACCGCTTGTCATAAGGTGTCATATCCAGGGTCTGTGGTACTAATTGAAGAAGTAGTGACACTAATCCCCTAATTAGGCAGCACGTGAGGGAAACACTGATCTGATAAAGAGGTTGTACCGAATTGGCAGAGAAGTTTTAGTAACTATATTCCTACCATTCCCAAAGCGCACTCAGCATCGCATTCTATCAATTAGTGTATGTTTGACACCTTCAACTATTCTTTTGCCATAGTAGCAATTGATCACATCCCTTGAAAATTCTGTCAGTATCACTACCAGCTTAGGTCTATGATGCTGACTCTTTTCCTTGGGAACTGAATTGTTATTTACTGATGCTGTTATCTACCTTATCTCCGCCTAGGTTGCAACCAGATTGATTGCGCAAGACGATTTAAGTAAAGACAACGAAAATCGGACAGATAAGGTGATACAATAATAGGTTTAACGTGCACACCAGGATAGTGGGCCAGATTGAAGCTGAAGCATAGTAGCATTCCTTCTTCGAACCACTAGCTAGGAGAGCCTATTGCGAATGGTTTTATTGTTCTGATCCAAAATAGATACGAAGTGGAATGTCCTCTGCATACCAAGACTCACAGGCACCGAAGTCTGAAGGGCTTTAGTAATCCACTGGTGAATGCATTCCACTCAACCACGACAACGGATTCTTTCCCATCGAGTACCAAGAAAGTAGTACTAGTGAGGGCCCCTCTGTGGTTATTACTCGATTCAGGACCAATTTAACTGTCTTCATCTTTCGAAGGAATTAATCAGATTTTGGTAAGAAAATTCAATCTTTGGTTATTTTTGCTGGAAAGAAATATCTCCTAAAAGTTAACTATCCTAAAATATCAATTTCTTCTTGAGACACACAATGATACCCTAGTTTGGCTGGCTACAGTAGTTAACATTTGCACCTTGGACTCGCAAGTTGCGAAAATCAGAGGACATTTCCTGGGTCCTCGAACCAATACACACTAAGCTATTGATATTGAGTATGCGACCTCGGGTGATCTTTTCTCTGATCTCTATGTCTCAAAGTTATACAACCTTCCCTGCCCAATCTATACTAGTGTGCCCAATATTATCCTACTTATGATACTTTACAGTTAGTTGCAAGGGCCTGAGCACTGCAAACAGGAGCAACAAGATAAACCACCCCAAACCTGCCGGTGCACAGCGGTGGGTAAGAGCCATTCGGGGCACCGCTTAATTGCCGCACCCTACCGGCTGGCCCCTTCTTTCTCTCTTGACGGTAGAATCGGTCCTGTCCACATAATTGTCCCAATGTCGCTCACGTGATTCATCTCGGTACATGCACTATCTCCGAGCCGAGCTCTATAGAGGTGGACGCAGTGGTCATCAAATCAGACTCCAAAGGCCATGTTTTTCACGTTATTCTTCATTGCCCTAGTGATTGTGGCCATCATTTTGTATTTGCCATACTCGACCGGCTTAACCAAGGTCCAAATTGAGCGCAAGCCCAAAATCTCGCAAAAAAAGAAGGTGGTTGAGGAAGAAGAGTTCCACGGATATGTGCCCCCAGATGAGGTCAAGGCCAAATCCACTTCAAACAGTCATTCCTCCATCAAAGACAAGATGAGAGTAACAACGGACGATATTCCCATTAGAATTAGGTTGGACACTGACACTTCCGGCTTGAGAAAAAGATTGGATAAGATGGACAACAACAGAGACCCAAATGCATACGATTATGATATTGACGAATTGATTGCGGAGGAAGCACAACAGTCCAAGTTGGACATGGACAAGGAATTCTACAAGGGCGAGAAATTGGGCGGCACCAAAGAAGATGTCGTGTGAAACGTACCATGGCATTATATAATATGAGTATCTAGGAGTTATAATTTAAAACAAACAATTCCTGACTTCGATCTACTAATAGAGAGGCTTAAAGGAAGCTTCGTTATCTTTTACTGGAATTCAATAATGATTTGAATTGACTTTAGATTCGGAACTCTTGACATTAACTTGGCTTTGATGTTAATCAGCCTGAAAAACTACATGATTTTAGACACAGCTACTTATGCATACCTTCACGTTGTTTGGAAAGATTTCTAGATGAACTCAAAGATATTACCTCAAACGTGATAAATCAACATATAGATGAGTTTATCGCACTCCATTTGTGATTTGGGTGCAAATGTCACACCTTTTTGCTATCATTTTGCTAGGTATCCTGGCTAGCATCGTTTTGGCTATTGTTTTGTGGGTATTTCTAGATCTGTTGGGTTTTCAAAATTCTCCAGATATTCCAGGAATCTTCAAGGTGCCAGGTTACCCTATTATTGGAAATTTAGGCCAACTTCTAAAAAACCCCTCGAAAACCTTCTCTGCATGGAGTAATAAATATGGGGTTCTGGTGTTTCAAATTAGACTCGGATGCAGTAAGGCAATAGTTGTTAATGGTTATATGGATATGAAATATTTTTGGATTGATCATTCCACTTCTCTCAATTCAAGACCCGTTCTGTACACCTTCCATGATATTGTATCCAGTACTCAAGGATTTACTGTTGGTTCCACTCCTTTTTGTCAGTCCTATGTGCTCATGAAGAAGGCATTATCCATGCATCTCAACAAGAAAAGCGTTGACTCCATTTCTGGGCTAATTGGCGAGGAAGTGAACTATTCAATACTCCATATTTTACTGAGCAATATAGCGTGTACTCTGACACTGGGCAGTTTCGAGTCTGCATGTCGGTCTCTTTCAAGTTTCAATATCAATCTCCATCAGATATTCAGATTCTTTGCTTTGAGGTCTTCCGTTCACATCACCTATGGAATTGAATTAGACTGTTATCACAATGATGCTGCGTTATGTGAAGAGATTTTGGAAGTGGAGGCACAAATCATGAAGTACAGATCAGTCATGGGTAATTTTGAGGACTACTTAGTTTTCTTGAGGTATTTTTCTCGAGTTTCTAACACTCCCAAAGTTTTCAGAGATCGCAGAGACCACTACCTCCAAGCTTTAGAATTCAGGTATCTTCAACATTGTACATATCCAAATTTCAAGCAACAAGATACATTACTTTACCGAATCTCTTGTGCAAACAAGCTTTGCCAGCTGGAGCTTCAATCGATTTGTTTGACAATGTTGAGTGCCGGATTGGATAATACACCTTTGGCATTGAACCACTTGATGGGTCAATTATCCCAAAATCGAGGCATTTTTCTTCAAGAAAGAGCGTTTGATGAACTTCTTGCCACATCTGATAATGATTTAGGTATCGCCTGGCAGAAAGTTGCTGCAAGCCAAGAATGTGAATTTATTATGGCTTTAATTTATGAGACATTGAGATATTTCACTATTTTGCCTCTAAGTCTACCAAGGGTTGCTTCCAAAGACATTTTTTTCAATGGATCGATAATCCCCCAGGGTACAACCATAATTATGAATGCATTTTCGGCCAATCATGACCCCAATGCTTTCGGCCATCCTCATGAGTTTCAACCGGAAAGATGGATTGGAAGAAATGGAAAACTTTCACCAACTACATTACACGTAACTTTTGGACTCGGGGCTCGCCAATGTTCTGGGAATCATTTAGCGCTTCGCCAGTTGTATACTTTTGTCAGTCGTATGATATTGATGTTCAGAATTAGGGAACCAAGTGATGGTCTCAAGATGGAAGTTGACCCGTTCAAGAACAATCAAAATAACCGGGGAACCACGTTTGAACCAGATGAGTTCAAAGTACAATTAGAACCTAGAAATTGGAATGGATGTGATTTCCTCTATTATACATTATTGCTGTAATAAATACATTTCAATCTTGACACCTGTCTAAGAATTGTATCGAACAAGCTGACTGAATCAGGATTCTTCGTAATCAACAAACCTGAAGCCATTAATGTTGTTTGGATCTATATAGCCCACTTTGTTCACCACCACGGATTTCGACCCCTTGCTCATTGGAAGATTATACTTCAAAACACCTCTGATAATCAAATCAAACGGATTCTTGGAAATGACTTCCCACTTTTTGGAATTATCTGGTTCATCTGTATCATTATCAGATTTCAGAGCACTAGTCAAGTTTTTTCCCGGAGTAAGCAACTTGATTTCAGCAGTCTGATCCAGGGGATCACGATTGAAAAAGCCTCCATTAAAACTCATTAAAGTCTCTAGTTTATAAACGGTCCCAAGTAAGACGTTTTCAACACTCTTAGACTCTGTTCCCAAAGTCACTTCTGATGTTTCCACATTATCTGGTAAATATCCACTTTTTGCGAACAAATCTAGCTCAACTTCACCTATTGTTACTGTAAACCAGCCAGGATTCAAAGCTTCAACAACAATATTAACAATCAATTCATCTTGACTCACCACTGGATTCTCTATCGAGGTTATGGAAACATTAGTTAAATCTTTTGTTGTAGCTATCACAAATCCCATTACGAATCCCACTGTTAGTATAGTCAAGATACTGATCAATGTATAAATAAATGATTTAATGAAACTCACTTTATGAGAATTGAAATCATTATCTGAGGATTTTCTTGGTAAGAGGAAATGTGTACTGCTTGGGGATAATCTAGGATGGTTGTGCCTTCCTTTCTGACCATTTCCCCAAAATCTGGAGGATTTTTTATGTAATCCGTGGTCAGAACCAAGTTCTTCATCATATTCATCAATGTCGTAATAATAGCCTTGTTGACCTTGCTGACCTGGTTGTTGGTGTTCTGAGTAGGGGTAGCCAGTGAATGCATCAAGTTGGGAACGTGTGGGGGTAGTTTCATTACTGTTGTTGGGTAACAAAGGTTGACCGGTAGATAAATATCTCTTAGACTTCAAGCCATTTGGCTTCTTGCCATTAGGATAATTAAGATTCAAAGATCTATAGTGAGGTAGGCGGTGACTTTGATTCAATAAGGAAGTTGTTTCATTGGTATTGCCTGTGTTTGAATAAGGGAATCTGATGTTATTATCATAATATATCAATTCGTCATCAAAATCTTCAATATCGATATCATCAGGAATTAAACTATATCTTCTAGGCTGTGAACCTTTCTTGTCAAATAATTTGGATGTCGTAGACCTCAATTTCGACGAAGTTGTGGATGATTTATAACGCTTCGAGGTTCCCTTACTAGTTAGCGATGGGGTGAGTTCATTTTGGGGATTCACGCACAAAACATCACCTTGTGGATTAATACCATGATCGTGGTCATGTCTTGGAGCCAATTCTCCGTTTCCTGGATCTTGAATAGTACTTGCAGATTCCTTGTTGTAATCAGTTGGTTTTGAAGGTGTTTGTTGAACTGTTGCATTTGATGTGTCTTGGATTCTGTGGGTATAAAATTCACCATCGGTCGATATATCATCATCAATGAGATTTTCATCATTGTCTTCTACTTCATCATAAGAATAATGATCATCATTATACCCATCGTTTATGCTGTGTGTTCTTTGTGATCTAGTTTTTGGGTAGTTTCCTAATAATCCCAAACCATGGTTTTGATGAGGTTCATTCAAACCGAGGGGGGCTGGATAATTATTGGATTTGTCTATATTGCCATTTTTCTGATGTACATCTTCGTTATTTGAGTACGAAGAGAATGATCTTTGGTAGTTGAGCTTTTTCTCTTTCAAACCATTGATAGCATTATCGAAATAATGGTTGCTGTTGAACGAGTTTGCGATAGATGATGGTCTGTGTGAGTGTTTGCCGTGTTGTTTCGAAGAATGTGAATAGATTGATTCGGTAGGGTGAATGTTTGGAGAATGCAACGCAGCATATTGCTCGTTGGATATCAACCCATCTGCCAATGGCGAATTCACTGAAGTTCCGGCTTGAGTGGCCGCTCCACTCTGTATTCCTGATAAAACAGCAGCACTTCCTAGAATACTTCCATGTATACTGTTGTTATCACCAGCCATGTTCGCAGCGTTACTGAGTGTGTCTATGTCATTCAAGTTATTATTTTCATAGACAAACGTTTCGTCACTATCACTGCTCTCTATATCATCCACGGCACTTGCAAGTTTTGCCGCAAAAAAGTCGGTTCTGGTGGATGACTGTTTGGCGATTTTTCTTTGTTTACCCTTGGAGCTAGGCCCCAGTTCTTTGGCCAAGTCTGAGTTGGTCATTGATTCCACATTCAAACCCGACGTGGTGGAAGAATTAATATTATTAGTAGCTGATGGGCCCGATTGTGGCTGGTTGGGATTAGTGGGGGGATTAAGCTTCATATTGGTATTCAGAATGGAATTGGGGCCATTTGATGGTGGTGGCGGGTTGGAAGTAGGCTGATTGACGTTCGATGTAGCATCGGTATCGGACTCCTGATTGCTGGAGATGTTGTTAGGAAAAACTGAGGACAAGGGTGAAGTGTTTATTATTTCGGAAATGAGGGTTGTGTTTTTAGGATGTGGCTCCTTTGAGTTGATGATCTTCTGTTTTGCTTTCAAGGACTTGTTCAAGTTGGAGATGGTGTTGTGGTTTAGCCTTGTTGGCTGGGGTGAGCTCAACGTCACGGCGCTGGCACTTGCGGCGGGCAAGGCCGGGGCCTGGTTGCCGGAAGGCTCAGGATTGGATGAAACGGAGGTTGAGGAGGCGGTGATGGGGAGGGAGGTTTCGTTGGGGGAGGTGTTGGAGGATGCCGGCACCGAGATGGAGTTCAAGCGGAGATTGAGCTCCCGGTTGTCGGAGACGAGAATCTTCTTGGGCACCTTGAACACCTCTGGGGAAGAACTGGAAGCTCCGTTGCTGGGGTCTGTGGGAACCGAGGCAGCGGCCCCGGTGGAGCCAGAGGGTCCGGAGGTGCTGGCGACAGGCAATGGCTGCGGTCTGGGGTCGCCGATGGCTTTGGCGTCCTGTTTTGGTTTGGGGTCGGTCTTGGGGTGCCTTTCAGGGGCCTCTGACTGTTGCGATGGCATTCTTGTGTTGTTGGGCCTCAGCTTGTGGGGCGAGTCTGGCGAGTCAGACATGGAGGCGGGTGCTCCTGGAAGGACGGCGCTGGTGGGAGGATGTGCGATAGTTGGCGGGCAACTTCAACAAGCAGGTAAAGAAGGCGGTCCCACGAACACTAGCGGTGGTGTATTTATCTAGCGACTGGGGTAGGTGGTGAAAAAAGCAAGATAGTGTGCGACTTTGTGACGCTAGTTCACGAAGACAGGGCGTAGACGAGATCGCCATGAAAGGGCGGAAATGGGACACTGAGGCGTGGAGGCTGCTGGGGGAGACGAGAGGTTACGGGGCAGCCAGGGGTTGCGGAAGTGTGAGCTGATCCGGGAGTACTTGACGTGTGGCAGGGTCTTGACAGCGGCCCACGTGAAAATGGCAGGAAGTTACACTAGAGGGTTTGAGGTTTGGGATTTGTGGCCAGCGCGGGTGCCAGGGAGGGCAGAAGAAAAACCGTTGAGCGCGTGGAGAGGACGGGGTGCAGGACAGCCGTGGTGGGAGCGGAGGCAGCGGGGAGAAATTAGCGATGCTAGGCTAAATGTGTGGTACGAGCTGGTACGAGCTGGTACGGGAGGGGAACGAGCTGGTACGAGGGTGGCCGAGCGTGACTCCGGAGTGGCGCCGGAGTAGCAAGAGAACCGCACCCCAGTGGCATCAGTTGGCACCGGACAATAAGCTGGCGACCGCAGGCAGCGCAGTAGATGGACGACAAAGTGCTCAGCTGTGTGGTGACACCATCAAGTGGGCCAATGGTGGCCACAGTGTCGCGACAATAAGCGACAAAGGCCGCTTTGTCCTGGGTGGACCTCAGCTGGCCACACCAGGTCTCAGACAGGGTCTTAGCGGAAACGTAGCGGAAAGTGGCGCAATGGTGCGCCACTGATAAGTGTTGCGGTGGTGAACAATAGTAGCCACGGAGTTAGGGGCAGCTCTGATTAGTTTAGCGATGGAAGCGCAACTGTTTCTAGCGGGTGCAGGATCCACCTGGGATTACCGGTGGGGACCAGACGCGGAAGGACCAGTTCTGGTTTCTGCTGCTGTAGTAATTACATGTTCTGCCGATGCTTGGCGGCACCCACGAAACGGCTTCCAGTGAGGTCCCATAACCGCCGTATAGCTGGACCTACACCCTGATGTTAGTGCCTTGGTCGGGGCACATGCAGGTTAGCCTTGCGACGGTGTGGGTGCGAACTCTCGCTGGAGCTGGGGACACACCTCTACCGAATTCCCAGCGTAGTACCCACGTACCAATGGTACAACCAGCCACAACAGACCACATGGGCCAGGTGCCTTGAAATCATCGAAACCCAAACTGCTAGACAGCGCTTAGATTGGTAGAGACGTGTTTTGGCTCCATCTGCGGTGCTAGTGGTGTCCACCCTCTGTTGTTTTCATTCTCGGGGTGCCCATTTTGACAGTTTGGCTCACCTCATCTCACCAGTTCATCGCACTGCGCACTAACTTCACAGATCTACCAACCAATATGGGCTTCTCCTTCGGATTCACGAACATCAGCGATGAAGAGTTGGACGTGGTGCCGCAAGCACCACCCGCATCGCCTCCACCTTCTGCGTTGCAGGCGCTTTCCATCGAGCCCCAAAACATGCCGCAATTCCATCCCTTCCCCCAGTTGGTAGAGACTCTATCCAATGTCAACATCACCTTCGACAACTACTACACCCCGGTTGGAAACAACTTGGTCTACCGTCGTGAGCTTTTCGACGTGAAGCACCAAGTGATGTGTGAAGACGCAGAGGGCAACAAGCACCTTCTCGATAACGACACCGATCTTCAGAAAAACGTCTACGAAGGAGGCTTCAAGAGCTGGGAGTGCTCCTACGATACGGTGGACAAGCTCAAGCAGCTCGGCGAGACCAATGGCTTGAACTACACCTCGGTTCTTGAGCTCGGCTGTGGTACTGCGTTGCCCACATGCTACCTTTTGCGCCGCAAGATCGAATCGAAGGACCATCTGCCTATCAAGTTCATACTATCGGATTTCAACTACGACGTGTTGCGTTTGGTCACCTTGCCCAACCTCTTGATCCACTGGGCCGCCTGTATTCCTGTGGAACGTCTCACATCGCTCGTTGCCACGGAAGAAAGGCCGATCACCAGCAACGACGAGCTCTTGTGCACCAAACCACTCCTTGAAGCGTTCCTTGCCGACATGGAAGCTTACGGGATCGAGTTCCAGTTCATCTCGGGATCGTGGGGCCCTCAATTCAATTCGTTGGTGGGAAAGGTCGATTTTGTCATTTCTTCAGAAACCATCTACTCACCAGAAACGTTGCCCGTAGTGGCAGAATCTTTGGTGGCACTTACAAGTAATGCCTTGGTTGCTGCGAAGAACATGTACTTTGGAGTCGGAGGCTCTGTTATCGAGTTCGTGGACTACTTGAAGCGGGTGAACCCCCAAACCAGCATTGAGGTGGAGGAGGTTGGTGACAGCCAATTGAAGCGTTCGTTGGTTTCGATCCACATATAATAATTTATAGATTCTGGGAATGGGTGCCTGCTTAGATCCCTAACAATAAAATAGCATTTATGGTCAACCGTAGATAACGTCTGGATTACTCTTTGATATTCGCAAGTGAAGTCTAATGAGACGTAACCCACCAATTCTCCAAACTCATTAGATCCCCTAATCTCTCGAGCCCATTCTACAGTGCTATCAACATCTAATCGCAGAGTACTCCAGAGTCCCCGAATGCTGGTACTCTGGAACCCAAAACCCTCAAACCCCCGAAATTGATGAACATCAACATTGTCCTAAAACTTCCAAACCCCGTAAATCTTTAGCTAAACTGACTGCTCGTCTCTATAGCTGAACGATGATCGCATAAACCGTTTCTGGTTCAGGAAATCGAGCCACCTTCACCATTCAAAACCCATTTTCTCCCATGGACACTCTTCTTGCCGGCACTTCCTGTCTCACCCATCACCCAATAGCTTGACATCATAACACGTCACGTGAGCATGGAATTCATTGCAGGGTCCCTCTGGTCCCCTGGATCGCCAACGGCGCCTGTTTGGGCCAAAGCAGAACCTCCGTCAACTTTAGCCCGTGACTAGCACTCCGAGACCTCATCGGTTTCCAGGGGGCCTGGATGTGTGCCCAAGCCACCAGCATTTGGTGGGGGCGTTTTGTCGCTGGAACCGTCGGCCCGATCGCACCTTGTGAGGAGGTGAGGCCCCCAGGCCCAACGGTGCAACTCCCCAGACCACCCCACAATGTCATCACGGTAACGAGTCTGGGGATTCGACCAAACTCCGGCTCATCATCTGGTGTTTCTACGCCCCCTCGGGCCAATCATGGGCACTCCAATGCTTCCACCACCTCTACCCATTTCGCAGCAATGGCCTGATCCTGTTGTGTTGCGCACGACCGGCGTTCTCCCAATTACCTCTCGTACAATAAGAAAAAAAACATCTTCAACTTATTCTAGAGACCAAAGTCAATCATTACAAAGTAAGTACCCCGACATTACTACAGTGGACAGAAATAGTTGGAACATGTTACACACCCCGCAGATCGAGCCTCCTTGTTTCTAACGCCATTCTTATCTTGAGCAATTATGTTGCCCATAGATAGAAAGTGCGACGAGTCATTTGAAGTATAAAGAGGGCACCCCAGAAGCCGAATTCGAAGCGGGTGGATCTTTCCAGGTCATCATGGATCACAACGCAGGCATCGCATCGGGCCCGCCGCTTGAAATCTCCAGCTTTCAGTTGGCTCCAATTGTTCAGTGTGTTGTCAGTGTGGTGTTTGCCCGAGGTCACTGACAACAGGCCGGGAAGACTCCCAGAAAGATATCGTTGCGGAAACAAGTTACGTGTGCGACTGCTCATTGGCCAACCATCCAAAGGCGATGCCCTTGGATGACACCGTTTCCTACCCGGTGTATCGAGGCTATCTGACCACAGATCTATCGCTGTGACCGGGGTTCGGTCGTTCCCAGCCCAATTTTTCTGTCCAATCAAAATTTCACGAGAGAGCAGAGTGAAAAAATCCACGCCAGATAAAACAGTACTAACCATCAGGATGTTCCGTCAATCTATGCAAAGAATAGCTGTCCGTAGCCAGTCTACTGTTGCCAAGGCTGCTCCAAGACCTTTGTCCAACGCCTACGTTAGCAACTTGGAAGGTAGATGGACTTCCTTGCCAAAGCAAGACCAAACTGCCTTGATAGAAGAATTGAAGACCAGAATGGAATTACCATGGAACCAATTGTCTGCCGCTGAAAAGAAGGCTGCCTACTACATCTCCTTCGGTAAATGGGGTCCAAGAAAGCCATTGTACGGTCCAGGTGACAGATCTAAGGTTTTCTGGGGTGTCGCCGGTGGTATTGTCCTTTCCGTCTTCGTCTTCGCCGGTATCAGAAGCTTAGCTGCTCCAAGCCCACACACCTTGGACAGAAACTGGCAAGAAGCCTCCGACGAGTACTTGAAGTCCAAGAATGCCAACCCTTTCACTGGTTACTCTCAAATTCAATAAATTTAATCAATTCATTGTTATTGCATCAATTCAGAGATATTCAGCATCCAGTTTCATGTCTACAGCATAGACTAAGAGTGCAATTTTGATAAAAACGAATAAATGATAATAGGAACTGTTGTAGTATGGAATCATATTACCATGTTTGTAGCAAAGTAACACCTACAGTATGAATTAGCACGGGGTTATCGCATGGGTTCTACTTCAAAGCCCTATCATTTGAGATTAGAGGGTTATTCAATTGTACCACTGAAGGCACACAATCACGCAATACTACAACATTATAAATCACTGATATATTATGCATGTCTATTAACGGTATGGAGCATCAGCGTCGATACAGTATTGCAATTCTTGCTCCCACTTGTCACCGTTTTCTAACAACTTTTCCTTGTTGTACAACAATTCTTCTCTGGTGGCAGTGGTGTATTCGACATTTGGAGATTCAACAATAGCATCAACAGGACATGACTCTTGACAGTAACCACAGTAGATACACTTGGTCATGTCGATATCGTACTTGTAGGTTCTTCTAGAACCGTCGATTCTTTCCTCGGCCTCGATGGTGATGGCTTGGGCTGGGCAAATGGCTTCACACAACTTGCATGCTATACATCTTTCTTCACCGCTAGGGTATCTTCTTAATGCATGTTCACCTCTGAATCTTGGAGAGATAGGACCCTTTTCGTATGGGTAGTAGATGGTGTATGGAGCACGGAAATACATTTCCATACAGATGTACATACCACGAGCAATTTCGCTCAAGAAGAAGAACTTGGTGGCCTTGCTCAATGCACTTTCGTTGCTTTCTTCCCAGGTCTTTGGCTTGGAGAGTCTGAAGCCCTTTGGCCAGACCGATTGAGTGGATCCGGCAGTAGTGAAGTATCCTGATTCCACTGCTGCTGTAGGCTTCATCACTCTGCTGGACATGGAGAGCATCCGGCGATTGAGGCCCTGGGCTGTTATTTGTCTGAACATGATGGATGTGTAGTGACGGACTGAGGGCGACCGGGGTGCTTTAAGTGAACTCAGACGTCTAACGAAGTATGCTTGGGTGAGCTGAAGGTTGTAAATAGTAAAGGTTTTTTCATGTTAGTGGTCAGAAATAAATGCGCGCATGCCATTGGCTGGAGGTGGGTGTGCAGGATTCGCTACTGAGGCCTGAGGAGTCGGGGAGGGGAGCCCAAGTGATGAGATTAGAAGGGGAAGTGGATTGAGGTGCAGAGTTGGGTATGGTTGTTGCGGGCGGTACTGTAGGTACTGGGATCTTGTTGGCGGTCTGTGCCATTTTCTGATGGGTGGGCGAAGGACCACCAATTGAGCTTCTATGGTAGTGGGGAGCAGGTGTGGGAGCTGGAGTTTTAGTGCTGAGGAAAAGGCCAGTGCGACCGCCGCAAAGATTGGATTGGTACCAAGAAATCCTGAGGAGTTAGGGAGGATTCTCACTACACCAGGTCAGCAGAATAAAGTGCCCGCTAGTAATTGGCTAATTAGTGGGGATGCCGTGCGACTGCGACATTAGTTGCGGTGGGGATAGCGAGACCTCCCATGGGTGCCCATGGGTGCGGGAGAAATGAAGTCAGGTCAGCCAATTACTGTTGGTTGAATCAATACACTTCCTTGGTTGACTTCCTTGTCTGACTAGTCTATTTCACTCCTCATTTGGTTCTCATTCAACTCAATCTCACTAATTGGACTTGGACTTGGAATTGTACTTATACTTTTCAAGAGTGTTATCGTCTGTTGTCGCACAATTCAAGACTACCAGATTGAACTGATAAGACTCTCGTAATTAACAAACAGTCACCTTTTCCCCATGTAATGTTTCCACATAATCATTCATCCAATTAAATGGTTTAAGGTCTCCACTGTCCCAGTTGGACAAATTAGAGCCCTACCACTTGGCCACACCCAGTAGTTCTGCGGTGTCTAGTAAGTTTAACTTTTTGCAAATTTTGTAATTTTTTGTGAGTGCCAAATGGGTGCAACCAAAAAGGCTGTCTTCCTGATTTAGCTACTTCTTGTAATTAATACCACCTTCTGACATGGCATGGCAAATGGCCTATCTACTTGTCCTTAATTGGACACCGAAGCTTCTACAGTAATCCAGCTTCAATTGATATGGCATGTAATTCTATATGTTAATTTGGCACATTGAGAACTCATGTGGTTTATGTTAATTAAATAAAATTAGCACCCACTTTGAGCCGTTCTTTTGGCCCTGCCATCCTGACCATGCAGAACATCAACAACCATTTACGGCTTTACCCTAGCCCATGAGTCTCAAGGCTAACTCCACACTGGCAAAAGTGCCCGCACTACAAGGAACTGCTCTGAGCAAACAGGGCACGATTCCACGCCAGAACCCCCTCAATCCATGGGCCTGGTAGATGTGGCGAGTGGCATTGACAATGCTGCCATTGATCTTTGCCTCGGGCCCAAACTTTTCACTTTGGATATTGGACTTGATCACATCGAGTGGATAAGACGAGAGCCACAACGCATTGCCCGCCAAGGCACCACTGGCAAGTAATTCCGGAGTGGAAATATCATTCCTGGAATGATAATGCTGCAACAGAATGATGTTTTGGATCAACGTCTCGTAGGTCAAGAACCACACTCCGTAGGCCTGGAACTCCCGAAGCAAGGTTATTCCGAATCCTCGGTAGATCCCCCGGAACAACCCTTGGTCCCTATAGATGGCCCGGACTGTGTCTGTCAACGAACGGGAAACAGCAGAGGTGTTCGATTGGCTCAAAATACGAAGCTGTTCCACCGGTGCTGTCACTGGGGTGTTGACCACCCCGGCAGCAGCTCCTGCCAAATAAGTTTGGGGCCAAAGATTGAGTTCCGACTGGCCAGTGCTGTGGAGGATTTGTCTCTTGGTCTCGTGGAATCCGTAGAATTGCAACGACACACACACTCCAACCCCGAACACTGGGGCCAAAGTGCCCTTGTAGAAAGCAAAGATCCCTTCGTTGCGGATAACATGCTTGATAACCGACAAAGATGAGGTCTCACTGGAGGTTTGGAGCCGAATTTTCACAAGGTCGGCCGGTTGTCCAATCAACACCTGGGTAGCGCCCCCAATGAAGCCAGCAGCAACATCCTTGGCCTTTCTGGATAGTGAGTTGTCGATAACAGGAGCTTCTGACATCGGTGATGGGAAATTTGCCAGAGAACTGATCGTCTTCTAGAGTGATAACGGCCGGTTATTGCACCAAGTCACGTGCGAGTAATCTGGGGAACGCTAGAAAGGCAAGAGAGTCACCAACAGGCAATTCCGTGGTTACTGGAGTGCTACTGATTTTGGTTCTTGGACTGATCGGATCAGATTATTAGAAAATAGAGGAATCTGTGGTGTTTAGACATGTTGTGGGATTTTTTGTAGGCGATTAGCTAATATTTGGTGCTTCTAGTTGAAACTAGCATATCGACTTGGTTGATGTTTGTAGCTGAGTGCCTTTCTTTTGTATGTGCAAGTAACGAGTGATTCTAACGCTTGCTTACTTTTAATAATTTCTTATTATTTGATATTTAAAAATTTAAGATTATGTCACAATTCTGAAAAATTAGATAAAATGACTAAACATCTTTCACCAGAGATAGACTCAAATTTCAGGATGAAGGTTACTGGGAAGTCAAATTCTTCATGTTGACAATCATAAAACTCAGTGATATTCAAAACTGTTGAGAATTTACCTATCGAAAGGATCATAAAAATTCACTCCAAAAGTACAAAATCGTGCTGCAGTGGTCAGGACCTATTCCTATATTCTATAATACACGTAATTCTATTTCATAAGATTTTATATATGCATTTATCCATTGAGCAAGCCGCCAATTGAAAGAGCATGGCGCGGCTTCTCTTCGTCATCGTCTGGACTTTCCCTGCTTGGAGTGGAGGGCTTACTGAACGTGGCAGTGAAGTCAATTGCCATTGGTCCAGAAGCACGAGGTTTCGAGGAACAACAACTCTTCTTCGGAGTGTCTTCAACTTTACCCTCGCTTGGTTCCTGCTTGATTTGGGGAGGTATTTGGGGGGAGTTTTGCGTTTCAAACTGTGTTTGTGGGACTGGTGGAGATGCGGTAGCTTTGGGTATGTTCAACAGGGGCAATTTAATGTCTTGATGTGCTTCGTATGGTGGATATGGTGGGTACCTAGCAGGGATTGCTGGAGGGGGAGGTGGTGGTGGACCAGGGACCGGACCAGGACCGTTGGGTATCCTTTCTCCTCCGGTGTAAGGTGGATAATAAGATTGAGAAAATGCAGGAGTTGGGTAGCCAAATGGTATTGGCGTTGATCTCTGAGGAAAGTATGCTGGATATGGCATAGGAGGTAAGTGACTACCTTTGGGGATGGGTGACGAGCGAAATGCTTGCTGTGGTACGTTGATAGGCTGTTGGACTTGCTGAGCTTGTTGGATTTGCTGTGGTAATGGTTGTACTTGTTGGAGATGGGGAGCTTGTTGATGGAGATGGTCTTGTTGGGCAGCTTGAGCAATTGACGGGGAGGAAACCGAGCCCAAATCCTTTTCAGCGACTGCAGTATGGTTAGGCTCTGTTTTGGGTTGGCTGGGATTTGAATTTGATGCAGTAGTCAGAATTTTGGTGGAGAGCATGTTTCTCTTTCTGCGCTTAATCGTGGTGCGTTTCATTTTGATGGGCCTATGCGAGCCATGAAGACGATAGTATAAACCACAAGCATTGCAAATGGTGTTTCCTGCATCGTCTCGACGCCACAAAGGTGTGATTGTAGTTCCACAATTGAAGCAGGCAACAGCTAATGAATCTGAATCAGCCTCGGCTGAATCAGTATCTTCCATCGGACGTTTGACAGAAGTCTCCGATTCATCTTCTTGCAGGTACTGACCCGATGTATCTGGTGACCCAGCGTCGTCCTTCTTTCCGTGGGGCGACAGTGCTTTTTGCTTATTGACCACCACTCTATTATTGTAGGCAGGGCAGCCCTTACATGCGGCACTTCCACCGGTACCATTACAACGACCATCTCCTTTACAGGAGCCTTCTTCGCTTCTAGTGATTGCAATAGTGTTTGGAGGACGCTTCAAATTCACGGGACGATGGGTGTTATTGGAACGGAGATAAAGACCACACGCATTACAAATAAGAGTACCATCAGGCGCTCTACGCCAGAGAGGAGTCTTTGTGGTTCCACAGTTTGAGCATTGTTGGCCATCGGGAGTGGCAGTGACATCGGGGGAGGTCTTCGCCGGTACCAGGCGGGGTGTGCTAGCTGGTTTGGGTAATACATGTTGCGGAGGAGATGCGGTGGGAGAATTTGTGGATGACGTCGGGTTTGGGGTGGACTCTGAAGCACCGGACGGCACCAGTTGTGACGGTATTTGCTTAGTTTGTGCCATGATAACTGGTGTATTCATCACAACATGGATGGTATCGGTAGGTGTAATTTTAGATATTAAAGGGACGCAAACTTTATGAGAAGTTTAGCGTTTCAAGGCGTTGGAGAGCTGAACGCAACCAATATAAGTCACAAGAGTGGTCTAGGAAAATCAAGGCCACCGGTGTATTGGGAAACTAAGTGACTCTTGAGGGACTTAGTGGGTAGGTATTGAGATGGACACTGGAAGATTCCGAGGTTACGACAGGAACGAACAGTGCAAAAGTACCAGATGGATGGGGAGTATAAATGCTGACGGCTTGTCGAAGGCGAAGTCAAGGGTGGTTGGAAGAGCTTCGAAGTGTTGGTTTGTGAGGTGGAGGTAATGCGAGCTGAGTGCTGGAAGTTGTGGCTTTTGTTGGACCAACTTCTCGTGATCGAGTCCGATGTTGGAATGTGATAGGCTGATGGATTAGTCAGTTAGTCGGTCTGGCGAAAAGAGTGTCAGACAGATGATGAGAGCCGAGTTTCGAGCGGAACAAGACGGCTTGGGTATCTCGTGATGAGGCAATGTTCAGTGGTTCTGAATGGCCTGAGTGTGAGTATGGACCGTGGGAGATATCGGTGGGAACCTGTAGCGTCTAATAGGACGGCGGAATAGGGAAGATGCAAGATTAAGGGAAAGTGACCAGAGAAGTGACCAAAGAAAGTGGATAGATTGGCTTAGTTCTGTCCGGAATGGGCCAGTAGTACGCACAAATTTGCCTCTCAATCGCCACAGGAACTGCTAAAGTTATATACAGATGAGTAGATTGTAGAGATAAATGGTGGAGTGAGGTGGGTCGGCGATTACATAAGCTGTGAGTGATGGGGTTCCGGAGATCGGAAAGCACCCGAGTCGTGCACGGCCCGTCCGGCAAGCGCCAATCACAGCAGGGCTAATGTCAACAGCGCAGCCAGGATGCAGGCGCGCACGTGCATGCCTGAGAGTCAGCCAATGGCGGCGCGCAGATTTCTAAGCGTCATGGCCGCCTGGTCCACTTGCTGGGCACGTACGAAGTGCATGAAGGTGCATGGAGGTGCATTCAAGTGCGTGGCATGCACAGCAGACAATTTGCCATATACCGTCTTCATCGCTGGAGCCACCGGTCACGTGACTCGGAATGGCCCGAGTAGTGGCACCACTACCACGCCACGTACATAGTGGACGGAGGCCCAGGATGTTTAGCCCCCTAAACAGCCGGCGGTCCGCGCTCGGTGGTTGGTCTTACGGGGCTGCTTTGGACCAACCAGGAGTTGATCCGAGCGAAGATCATATCGGTGTCTGAATCCGAAATCGGTAGTCTGCAGCCGTGCGTCAAAAATACGCGGGATCGCCCAAAAGGGACTTATGGTGGTGGATTATATTGGTTGCAGGACATCTACAGACATTACACAATCAACACTGGAGGACAATCATGGAGGTGGTAGCAACAGGAATTAGGAGATTTACCACGACAAAGCACCCCTCTGCTGGAAGGTCTTGCCTAAACAGTACGAATGGATGGAGTTGTAGAATGTGCCCAGTTCTTGGCCGGTTTAGACTCCACCCAGCAGTCTGCAGCAGTGAAAAATCTCAGCACCTCTGATAAACCCGATACGGTGCTTTCCTTTGTGACAGAAAATCCTGGTCTACCTTCTTCGGTGCAAGGGTACCATTGGAGGGTTCCAGGTGATGGAACAGATAATGTGGCAAGACTTGCTGGAGGGAGAAATACCCGAGCCAGCAATTGTGGAGGCAAGAGACACCACACTTGAATGCCATTGGCCACACCGGCCATTCCTCGGGCCACGAATCATTGGTTCCGCTTGTTGACCCTTCTTAGTGCACATTGGCAGTATCCTAGCTGTTTTTTGTGGTGTTTATCTCTGTTGAGCAATTTGGGAATTTTGAGCATTTGCAAATTAAAGTATTTACTATTTTGAGCATCTCAGTTGCATATTTTCTCTTCTGTGCCTGAACCATCACAACAGTCTCTAGAAAAAGGCCACCCATATACGACCAAGAATGCATTGGCAGTATCCTAGTAGGATCCTGCTAGGCACATTGGTCTGGTATGCTCCCATAGTGCAGAATGTAGACCAACAGGGACCTGAAAATGGCTGTTCTGCTCCTCGAACTCGTTGCTCGGCTATTAATGACAGGTGCAGAAATATGCGCTTGGAACATCGGAGGAACCTGCAAATTGTTCCGCGTTGGTGTCATCATCAATCGTACACTGGCCAGCTGCCAAGTTTAGCTCAGTTCACAAAGGTCCAGTATCTTTAGATCGTTTCAGGAAAGTAGCCATTCTTGCATCAGATTCTTTAGAGAGAACATTTACCCGTGGCCTCGATTGGCAGGTGAAACATACCAATGAGATGCTGAGTTGATCTGGCCAATAGCTTCAGAACACAAAAAAGACCTCACCTCACACTCAAGAACCAAATTCTTTGCAAGCTTGGTGACAAAACGAATGTTGGTAGGACTCACTGTTGGACCAACGGGATAGGTTTTTGTGTGCCAAATTTCCAGCCAATTGTAACACAAGTTTCACAATATGGATCGGACTTGAAGGATCCTACTCCAATTCCGATAAGACACCGCCGATCTAGGTGGTTCAGTGACAGGCTATCTGCGACCACATGCATTCTACCCCCAATTGCGTGATAAGGAGAACTTGTGGTTTCAGAAATTACGGGATTTTTCCAGATGGTAAGCTATTGTGGATAATTTCCATGCAATTTTGTTCATCCTTGGTCGATCGTGCCAGTATGGTCTGGTGACCACATAATAATAGCAACCTATAGATACAACTTAATTTTAAAAACATCAATAGATATTGTTGTGGGAAAAGTTTGGACTGTGTTTGACACTTCTGGAGCATGGAGGTTGATATGGGCATCTTTTGATGTTGCGCCTAATGTAGGTAAGGAGAGATAAAGAAAGAAAATCCCTCTACATTTAACTTCTTGCTGTCTGGAAGTTCTATAACATTCGATGGCATAAAATAGCGTCGTAGAACTCAATAGTAGGTAGCACAACTCGTTTACATACTACTAATGTAATATTCTTGTTTAAAGAAAGGTGTCACTTAATGATTGCGATTGGGAATTTGCCTAATGTGTTCATGCATTTTTGCTCGCATTCTGAATACTTCACTCTCTGTATGCCAACTCTTAATGCTTGCGATACACACTTGGATGTATATGAACTGTAAAAATCTTGTTATGAACCTTGAGACCAATTTTCCATCACCTTAGCTCCTGAAAAGAAAGGCTATCTCGATAAGTTGATAATGTAGAATTATCAATCCAAAATCTTACTCTAAGAATAATCACGGATAACATAGACAATCGAATTTAGCCTAGACAGATTCATCCGCATATTATCATTTGAAGATACAATAGCATGGCTTATGCGAAACAACAAAGCGAAGTGGATATGTCTGAGGCATATGAGTAAGTATGGCAAGCAAAATATTCTTGAGATAAAAGGCACAGTTCGGTAGAATAGCAAAGAAAACCGAACCACCGACCAATTACAAAAACAACCTCGCATGACTAAATCACAGCAACTATACTAGAAATAAACCTGGGTAGAAGGTGTTTGGATCATGTCATGAACCAAGATGCAAATCTTAAAGTCAAAGTTTGAAGACGCATAACATATAAGCTTTCGTGTAATTTTGGGTTCCCTTTGTCAAAAACACAAATTATACCATTTTAACACGCTAGCTTGTTAAAATATGTACTTTCCACTGAGAGGGGCATAACCCAGGGACTTGAATTATGCTATTGAGGCACGTAAGCAGATTTGTAGCGTCGAATAACATCTTAGAACATTGAACAGAGAGTATTTTCACAAGCAGAAAATTAGGAACGGGATAAGAACTATTCAAAAAAGCACAGGCAACAAGATCTCCGAAAACGGTAATTCTGCTCCTTGTACATGGTAAATAGGGCTCTATTCGACATAGATCTGGGTGAGCATCTCATCATACCATGGTGCATTCACGCCGAGTATCTGCCCACAAGGTGACGTGCTGTGTAATCGGGTTGCTGTCACCTCGAAGGTCTAAACAGTTAACCCCACGCACACAATAGCTGGGGGTGATGCGACACAAGTTGCCGAGAACACGACATGGGACAAGACCAAGAAGAAAACCGTCTAAGAAAACGAACCTACCACAATACGCACGCTGTTCGATTAGGATGCCAGCTCCATCGTAAGGACCTGGGCATAGCACCATTTTGCCGCACAATTGCCAAAGAATCGTCAAAGAATTAATACGTCCACTCCTGTAGATTCGCCAATTGAATGCCTTTGGATTGCCGAACACGCTCCGGAGTTGCTGTAGAGCATTTCCCAAACCTTATTAGTGACTCGCTGGCGCCATGTGGCTAACGCTAAGGGCAAGATGCCCTCGCATGGGCAGACTCAAGTGCTGGTGCGAGACGAGTCAGGGAAAGCACACCACAGTTCAAATGCAGCGGTCAAGTTCCTGAATGTACATGCCAGGAACCATTCACACGGCTGGGGTATATATCACCCATCGGCCTAAGCGATGATGCACCCACTATCAGGCAACAAGTTGCCTGTCTCCTCATAACACCATTGCTGCAATAGGAATAGATTCTAGCATTCGAAGCAGGGCGTGGTTTCTTGGAAGCAGGACGTGTTTTTTTGGAGCCACCAGTAGACTGTCGGGCATTGGCACCATAAGACATCTGGTGTTTGGTGCCCCCTCTATGGTACCAACTAGCAAAGGCATCTTTGCCTCAGGACAGGTGTAGTGCGTGGTAGGGATTCGCAGCTAGTGGGAGTTGCAGCTACCACCACCGCCAGCAGCCCACCCAATTTGCTTGGCCTGCGGCCTGTGTGCCGTACGGCACGTTAGTCCGGCTCATTGGGGCAGCTTGCCACGTTGCTGATTACAGGTGGAAGACATGCCACTGGACCATCTCGTCATTAGTTACCTAGTGAGGGTGGCCACTGTCTGTTTTCGTCCCTCCCCACCCAGTGTTGAGTATGGGGCCCACTTGGTTTAGCGAGTCCCACGTGACGCCACAAAACGCGACGCGCACTGGAGTCAACCCAGCTCCCCACGCACCCCTATTGGGAACAGACCCATTCCGGGCCTTCCTGGCAGTGACCTCCACCGCGTCATCAAACTCCCCTATCTCATGACCACTGGCCGGTTTTGGAAAGCCATGTAGACCCTCCCTACCCACACTTCCCCATCTGTACACCACCACCGTCCACCTCACCCCCCCTGCCCCACCACATCCACCACCATCACCACTTCCGCCACTCCACCCCTGCTCGACGCGCGCGTTACATAATCCCCCTTTCCAAACAAAAACAAACAACATAAACAATTGGCGTTGCAAAACAATCCACGGTCCCAACCATCACCCCAGGGAACAGCACCTTTCACTCGTTCATCCTCACCTGTTGCTGCTTCTTTCCATCCCCCACCGTCGCCTCTGTACGCCAACCGTTTCACCTAGAGGAACCGGCCATCCTCCACATCGCATCATCGCCGGCAGGACTGTACGTGCTCCATCGTTGACAGTTGACATCTCATCAGCGGAAGAGGCCGAAGCAACAAGCACGACAAGGGCCACCACAAGCAGTGTCCCGGACAGGAAGGACAAACACAAGCCCTCGACGTGGAGCCCCCGAATCCACGGTTCCACCACTCAAACAACAACCACGAAACTCCCCTGCTCCATCCGGACTTTCACATCGATTTCGGACACCCACACCATTGCGTGCCAGAGATCCTTCGACAAACACTCCCACACGATTGGAAACGCCCAGTACCATTCCTTCATCTCCACTGGTGTCCGCTCTGAATTAGAAATAGCACCACAACATTGCAGCAAGTGGATTCCACCCAGGGACGTCTAGAACAAGCACAAGGTAAACGAAACCACCACGGTGTCCAACTACGTGATTCACATCCAGCAACAAGGAATCAGGTTTTCAGGCAGTTTCTTCATCTAGTAGTGTCCAACTGTGAAGCGAGTTCCCCTCCCAAGTTTGAATAGCACCAGAGATTTCGTCCTTAAACACTTGTTACACACTCAGTGGTTGTTTCTGCACTTGCCTACCATACCATAGCTCAGCATGTCATACCCGCGTCCGTATCAAGGAGCACCAAACTCCAGTGGCTCGTCCACTTCATTCAGCTCCAGCTCATCAAATAGTCCAGGAAATCCTCCAAATTCAGCCACCACCTCAGTAACAACACCCTCCTCTAAAAACGCTACCCATGTACCCTCCCAACCCGATACAGATGCCGCAAACATGACCACACCTAGTAACTCGAGGTCTTCTAGGTCGAGATCAAAAACTGCAGGGTCGTCGAGTTCCATATCCAATAAGCATCATCAATCTTCCCAGCTGCCATCGAAATTCAACAATAGCCAGCTAGAATATTACACCAACAACTCATTCTCCCGTTCCTTCAACAGCTTGATCCTAGATGATATTAAGGATGAGTTAGTACCAACATCTTCAGGCTCAAAGAAGAAAATCAACAAGTCGCCTCCATTCAATATCAAGAAGGATTATGGTAATGATAGGATCGATGACATTGAAGAGGATATGCATATCTTGAATAACGATGATTCAAACGAAGAAATTGATATTGACTTACATGACGATGATGATGAAGACTATGCGATATCCCACGACTATAGAACATCAAGAAGATTCAGACGTAATACCAAATCGTCGCTGAATATTCGCAATGCATCTATCATGGACCATGGCCGAACCTCTACTCGCCTGAGTCGAAGCCATAGTCGAAGTGATAGTAGAAGCTTATCCAGAGGTAATAATCTTCACCATAAAAGACTGGAGGATCTCCTACTAGCTTCAGAAGGCGAAGATACCGAAAAATACCAATCACAGCAATCTTCTATAAAGAGATCTTCAAAATTTCTTAACTTATCAATAGATTCCAATTTGAGATCTATGAACAAAGTATCCGAAGATATTGATTACATCAGTGATTTGAATGAAATTGATTCTTCAATAATAAGACCTACGAATATTACATCATCTGCATCAATTAGTCGTGAACCCACCCCAATCGAAGTACTGAGTCCCATTACTTCCAGATCCGGGTTGGCTAATTCCAACAACAAATTCAAAAGACCTCACAAATTGGTCAGTCAGAGTCCATCCCCATCATCTAATAAAGTGAATGCTCTGAAGTCGATGATTTATCAATTTAATAAATCTCCAGAGCATGCATCCGTGCAAGGAATAACTCCATCATTCAGCGAACCACAACCTCTTTATTCTCGTCCTCCTAATCACAGAATGACTAGCAATGATCTGCTAGATTATTATTCGCCTTCTAAACTAGGTAGAAAAGGTTTCAAGATGTTCAAGAACGCTGATAAAGATGCTATTATCTCACCCAATAGATCCACACCAGAGAGGCCTACTAGGGTAGGAATGTCAATATTTGGAGAAAGGAAACTGTCAAACACCGGTTCTGCATCAAAAATGTTGTCTAGCAATAAACTTAGGAAGACTTCTTTGAATTATAACAAATCACCATTCCACAGACAAAGCTCCTCGCCAATGTCCAACAATTTTGAATATTATAACATAGATGACATGGATTTTGATAGTCCCTCTAAGAATAGAAAGCTATCCAATAGCTCGAACAATTCAATTGTGATTTATCAAGATGATTCTTCTTCAGCACCAGTCAGCACTAGAATGATTCAAAACAATACCCAAATTCCTACCCAGACTCCATTTACTCCTACACCAGCATCCCACATCAATCATTTGAATGAATTCGATGATAAAGAAAACAAATCCTCATACAGATTTGTTAAACCATTACAAACAGCATTTAAATCAACTGGTTTGGTAAAGAAAAACTCGATATCTAAGGAGTCCAGAAAACTACCACCTGAAACTCCAATAAAAAAGAATCCATTAATGTTGATCAGCACCAATAAATCTAGTTTATCAAACGTTATTTCATCTGCACATGAAGAGATGATGGATGATCAGTCCGAAATATCTATTGAAGTTGGTAGAAACAATATTTCTGCTTATAATTCAACATTGAATGAATCGAATTCATCATTTTTCAGGATACCATCAACCAATAACTCATCTCAAAAGACAACTAACCTTAGCATACTTAATAATACTGAACTCGACATAGACTTGAGTTCTGACATCGAGATAAGTATACCCGAGACTCCCACAAAATCCGTCAAGAAATCACATTCTACGCCAGCGAATTTTAGTCCTGTGCTATTCAAGAAGGGATCTAATAAATTGAGTAGCTACATCAAGAACACGAATAAGCTTTCAATTTCAACCACATCATTAGATTCAGTTGGAACAACTCCTGGAACTTTCCCACCTCCTCCAAGTAAATCAGAAGAGCCATCAACACCTACCAATATGCTTCATAAATCTGGTATGCTTCCTTCCAAGATGCATGGAACTCTTCAACAATTGCATGTTGGAATTCATGATTCTCTGTCTAATGACCTATCCACCTCCATGATAGATAAAGAAGAAGATGATAACACACTTACAGGGTTCAACAGATCTGGCTATTCAGAGTTTGATGATTCGATTGCAGCTATTCCCCATACTCAGGAAATGTGTGATAAGAAAGATGCAAAAACAAATATTCCGAAGATTGACGATCATCTTATTAACAAGTTTGGAATGAAAAACATCAAGTATATTGGATCAGGCGAGTTTTCTATCGCATATGAATGCATTTTTCAAAATCAGAAATTGGCCATCAAGAAGTCGAAGAAGCCAATTATTGGAAAATCTGAACGGAAGGCAATCATGAGAGAAATTGATGCATTGAGGGCACTAACTTCGGTAAAAGATAATGAAAGTGTGAATATGCAAGAGCAAGAAGAAGGTAAAGAGTACTTGGTATACTTTATTGAAGCCTGGGATTTCAATAATTACTACTACATCATGACCGAGTTTTGTGATAACGGAACTCTATTTGACTTCTTAGAGGAGCATAAGAACTACAAGATCGACGAGTTCCGGATCTGGAAAATCTTGATTGAAATTCTCAGCGGATTGAGTTTCATACATCTGAAAAATTATTTGCATTTAGATTTGAAGCCTGCCAATATCTTTATCACATTTGAAGGATCATTGAAGATCGGAGATTTTGGATTGACTACCAAACTTCCAATTCTTGAGAAAGATTTTGATTTAGAGGGTGATCGAAACTACATTGCTCCGGAATTAATTAACGATAAGATTTACACCCCATTTGCGGATATTTTCAGTTTGGGATTAATCATATTGGAGATAGCTGCTAATATTATTTTACCAGATAACGGAACCCCATGGAGAAAGCTCCGCAGTGGAGATTTGAGTGATGCAGGAAAATTACTGAGCGATAACATCAGCGACTTCTTGCAGCATCAGAACTTCTCCAGCTTGACGTCTTACAACACCAACATGAACTTCTCGTCCAACCAATCGATGAACTTGGGCAGCCTGACCAGTAATATCACCTTCAACCCACCAGTGCACTTACAGCAGCCCGCACACACCATGACGCCACAAGCCACAAAAAACTTGAAGGAGTTGATTCCTCACTGGGCGCCAGACTTTTTGGTGAGCGGAGACTCGATGAATTTGGACAAGCTCGTCAACAAGATGCTTCGGCCAAATCCGTTCGATAGACCAAATGCCAAGATGATCTTGGCCATGGAAGAGTGTCTGATAATTGAGAACAGACGCAAAGCAGGAGCCACTATTTTTGAAGGCGAGTTTGGTCCCAGTGACGAGGACGATGCCTGAGGCACTGGTTAGATCCCCGAAGACGCACCTATTGAGCACCACCGGCCAATAGAAATGATCCCTGGTGAATCAAGCCAACGCAACGATGTTCACCATGCTACAAATACGAAAGATGTACGGCATCAGAAAATAACGGTTTATATGAGTGTAATGATAATAATAATAATATATCCAACAATAGACTAGGCGACTCAGGTACTTATTAATAACTATCAGCGTACATTCTAGAACAAAACGGCCAGGGCCACTACATCGAAGCAAACTTTCTTCCTGGCGACGCCTTGTAGATGCCAGGGCCAGGCACATTTTCGAAGCAGAAGATAGTGATGGAACTGTGGAGTCTCGAGGACAACCACGGGGAAAATGCACATGGATTAGACTGACAAGTTTGAACCAGGTGAAGTCGGCCTAGGGATTATTGAAGGAATTGGGGCACTGGGGCACTGGGGCACTGTAGGGGTGGTCTAGGGGGAACGTCATTCCAGATGTCGGGGCTATTCTAACGCCACTCCTAGTACCATTTTTAGTCTCCAGTCCTTGCACTAGCACTAGGGGCACCGCTTAGGGTGGTCCCACTGGTACCAACTTTACTACCGAGCCGGGGCTTTGTGGCTCTGGCCCTGCAGTTCCCCAACGCCTCGATGCCAGTGGCACCTTGACAACCACCGCTAGGACGCGATTTTACCGCCATAATGATGCTCTTCATCCCATCACCACCACGATAGTACCACCAGCGACGAATGTAACACGATCTGACCACTGGTTCCGATGCCAGAAAACGTACCCAGCCGCCCCAGGAGTATTACACCACGTTTGTTCCGGTTGTTGGCTGTTACACTTCGTGGTGTACCGCCAGATCTTCTTTCACGGCAACTACGCCAGGGCCACCCAACGCCTTCGGCGATCACCAATGCCAATCCAGTCTTCACCGCCAGGAGGCCAAGGAGGCTCCGATGAATGGTTCTCAGCCGTAATCGGGAGCCAACCATTGCCTTCCACTCCTTGGCCAACTTCAGCCCTTGTCCTGACTACCTCCTTGCCACCTGGAGCGATCGCAGCCTCAGGGTCAGCGACACCACGAAGCCACGAAGCCCCGCCGCACCTCCCCGTCCCCACCAGTCCGCCGCCGCGACCAGCCGGCACGACGCCTTTTCGCACCTGCCAGGCGGCCGCGCCAGCACTCGCCCCCACCACCATTACCACCACCTTGGCCCTGTCCCCACCAAGGTGTCTCACCTTCACCACCATCTGTCGTGGTGCTGCCCTATTCACGTGCCCCCAGCATCAGCCCGCCCTTTAGCCTATTTTATGGCATTTAGACTGCCCGCTTACTCCCAACCCTCGGTTGTACCTTTGTTTCACCACATTCTACAATCTGACACCTTTATGCGCAGGTGTCATCTCTCGCACTCTTTGTCCCATCATCTTCCTGGTGCGTGGTAATTACTCGCACAAAACATCCCTGCGAATTCCTTCCTCCGTTCCTTTAGTGGTGGCCATTAACATTTGACATCTTCTAAGTGCATTGTTCTCCTGTTTGGCGTGTGTTGTGCCTTTGAAAAGGAGAACCCGTTGCCCCGAATCCCCTGACAACCGTTTTGGCCCTTGGCCCTTGTCCCTGACCTTTGCCGTGCCCCTGTTACAGAATCTGCTACATTCCCATGTCCACCAATCCTTTTATACTACCCACCCACCCCGACAACACTCCATCGCCGCCTGAAGTCATCAGGGAAGCATACAAGAGTTATCTGCCCACGCTGTCCGGACCCTCCGACAAAGACAACCAGTTCATGATGAGCTCCACCGTTGCCCGCGTGGCCCCGCCCCCAGTACTGGGAACCTACGACATCAACTACTCCCCCAAACACTCCCGCAAGCCCACATCGTTTGCCAGCAACCGAAACATGAAGAACTTATCCTTGAGTTTCACTTATCCCACGCTGTCGTCGTCGGCCTCCTCCAACTACACCACCACCCTTCTCTCGCCTGCATCCGACATGCCGTTCAACAAGCCCACCTTGCCCCGGAGAAAGACCTTGACGTTGTCCATCCCATCTAACGACGTCACTACTGTTCTTCTGGCACCTCCGAGAGAATCGGGCCCGTTTATCGTCACCCCAGCTGTCACCAAGACTCCCTTGGTGCCACCCCATGTCCCACGCCAACGTGGTTCTCATGCTCCCAGCCCGGGAATACTGGACATGGAGCCTCCTAAACCCTTCTCCTATTACGACTACTCCACTCCATCGCCAGTGACCGCCTCACCACAAGTGCTATTATCAGAAAAACAGCGACTCCAGAGTCCCATGGTGTTTGATAATCAGAAAACCATACCTTCCCCCACAAACATACGATTGGCATCAGCGTTAGGAAACGTATCCATCAAAGAAGAAAATCCATCGCTGTCTCCATCCATCTCCAGCTTTTCTGGCTCGCCCCGCTTTCACAACGTTCCATCCTATCAAACTGCACAAGCAAAGAAGTTCCTCCTCCCTGAAGAGCTACAAGAATCAAACCAACTTAATGCATATCCTAACGGACCCCGAAACGTCTACAACAACACCATCTTCTTGTACCTGGACCCAAGCATAAATCCACTGTCCAAAAAGTCCCGTGATTCACTGTCGCCAATTGACATAAACCAGTACGACCTTGTTATCAATGTCGCAAAGGAGTGCCAAGACCTCTCGTCACAGTTTCATAATCAAGTTCCCGGAGTGAAAGAATACATGTATGTCCCATGGTCCCATACGTCGTCTATATCGCGTGATTTGCCCATTTTGATTTCCAAAATAAAGCAGTTCTCAGACAAGGGTCTCAAGACATTAGTTCATTGCCAGTGTGGTGTTTCCCGGTCGGCGTGTGTTATCGTGGCATTTTTCATGCAAAATTTCAATATTGGCGTTAATGAGGCCTACGAGCTCTTGAAATCAGGTACGAGTGTTCACGTCGCTGGCGACGACCTCAACCGTTCGCTTGGCGAGAAGGGTAATAACATAGAAGCATGCGATAGAGTGTGTCCTAATATGAGTCTTATTTTTGAATTGATGGAATTTGGTGACCACTTGAGACAAGGAAAGAAAAATTAGTAAGGGTTAGGTTATGTGATATGATTACGAATATATGTTATAGACAAGTATACCCGTAGCCGTAGTAATAGGGCCAAACCTTCTTTCCTTATTCTCCCATCCAATTGCCTGATGTTAGATCACGTGCCACAAGGTTCATCGCTGGGACCAGTGGTTCAATCTTGCTCATCGTACACCATGTCTATTCTGTGAGCTGTAACAGGGTTCAACCACACATTTCTATAAGGGTCACATGACTGCCCAAACTGTTCCCGCAGAGGGTCTTTTCAGCCTAGAGGCTGCACGGCACCAACATGGTGTATCATCAGGTAGGTGTGAAGTGCTGGCAATAAGCAACCTGTACTTCTTTGAGGTTTTCCTGCAAACGCAGCTCATCCAACCAGCAATTCGACAGAAAATCCCAGATTATCCCGTGAAATCCAGCGCATTTCTAAGATAACCCGCAGGAATTCAGAAAAACCTGCAAGCTCCAAGTGCAACATGCAACGTTCCGATACAACCTACAAAACTATTCAAAACATGCAGAAATAACCTGCAAAGGACAACCTGTAATCCCCCACTAGTTTTTTTTGTTCATGTCTAAAAACAAGACTTTCCCTATACTTTACAAGGAACTCAACTTTCAATAAATCATTGTTTCACGAAGCAATAACAGCCATCAATAAAGCCAGGTACACTTCTTTCCAAGCTTGAAAACAAAATCCCGGCAAATCTCACGATATCGTTCCCTAGTACAAACGACATCAGGTCATCCAAGTAACCAGTCCATCCCATGTCCTATCGAGGCAGTGGGTATTATCCCAGATATGGAAACGGTGGTAATGGGAACTCATCCAAAAAGTTTGGTGGGAGCTCTTCACTGTCTTCCGGACCGAATGGCGGTCCTCCAGAATCTTCAGGTTCAAACAACCTGACTTCACACGGGGGGCTGTCTGACAAACCCCGCTCAGGAAGTGGTTACGGTCGAAGAATAGAGCGTGACTATTATGGAGGCTACCGGTCAGGACCTAGCAGATATGAGGGCAAGTACAACAAATATATCGATAGAAATGGCCTGTCAAATGGTGCT
Source organism: Suhomyces yuchorum (assembly GCA_030571845.1). Taxonomy (NCBI): domain Eukaryota; kingdom Fungi; phylum Ascomycota; class Pichiomycetes; order Serinales; family Debaryomycetaceae; genus Suhomyces; species Suhomyces yuchorum. The sequence goes on from JAJLYW010000027.1 coordinate 155,488, forward strand.
CCTCCAAGTAATAAGGGGCCTTCCCGTTCCAGCTCACACTACGGCTCCTCCTCAAGTTCTTCCAGCTCATCGTACAAACGCCGCCCAATAGATAGATACGATTCTTATCCTGGCACCAAATATTACTCATCGTCAGTATCATCCAATGGAGTTGAAGAAAGCAGCATAAAGTCATCATACAGTAATTCATATCCTCTGAGATCACCAGAATGGAAAACTTCCGAACGCAGCGATCGAGCTGAACGTCCCGACAGGCAAGACCGTCTGGATAGATTAGATCGTTACGAGAGACAAGATAATGAACGCAGATACGAAGACAAATACGATTCTTTCAAGCCGTCACAAAGAGAGGCTCCATCTGTCTCAACATCCGAATCAACGCAAGACCACAAGCCATCTTCTACCCTCTCTTCCACGAAATTCCTGGATGAAAGACGTGGAAAGTCATCCTCGTCATACCCATCAACATACCCGGCACAATCCAAAACTGTGAACGAAGTACGAAGATCAATTTCTAAATCAAACGACGAAAACTCCTATATGACTAATGAAAGAACCAACCAAGCAAATCCCAACCAAACTCCTGCTAAAATGCAAAACTTTTTTGATGATGATTATGAAAATGAACCGAACGAGAATTCTAGACAATATGAATACAACCAATTACCCAGAGATTCAAGCAAATATAAGGATTACTCTAAAGAATATCGATATGATCGTGTTGAACGTGACTCATACAGGCCTTCCATGAATGATTCGAGGAAAAATGCATCAAATGAATTCACAGATACCGTGAAAAGCAGAATCGCTGAAAATTCAGAAAGCTCGAAACCCGCGACTAATTCCAATGAGTTGACAGATAAAGTTGAACTAGCTACTACTTCAGGCACAAAGCCTGGAAAGGAAATTAAAACTTCATTTTCAGACTACCTAAAATCGTCAAAAGAAAGGAAGATTCATGTGCATTCCTTAAAACCAGAAGCAAAGGAGGAGAATCTAAACGAAGATATGAAGGACATAAATGAGAATTCAAAAATTGAAAACGTCAATGACGCATCCAATTCCAACGTTGAAGTTCTCCCTGAGGTTGGTAATGACATAGTTACAACAAATAAGGATGATAGCGAGAAAAGAATCACCATAAATAATACTGAAAGCTCTGATAAGGATACTACTAATGAAGTCGGAAATGAAGAAATAAATAAAGCAAAGACCACCAAAACCGAAATCAATAAAGCTGAGATCGGAAAGGAAGAAAATGCCATAGATAACTCCACCGAAGAAAATTTCAACGAAGAAGTTAAAGCGAGCGAAGAGAAGAATAATAGTGAATCTAATTTAGAATCATCAAATAAGGAATTCGCAAATAACGAAAAAGATTCAGAAAAAGGTACTTTGGAAAGTTCTGATTTGGTCAAGGATACCAAGACCACCACTTCAAATATTGTATCGCAAAAAGAATCAACTCCTCCTCCATCTCCAAAGAAATCTATCATTGAAAGTATAAGTGAAACAACTTCACATTCAACTCCGAGTGATCAAGAGATTAAGGAAGAGACAAATGTACAGGTGGAAGACATGTCTATGTTATCTCCAATTCGTGCGAGTGTTGTTGATGAGAATTTCAATTTTGATAATCTTGCTACTATTGACGAAGATAAGAAGCATTCTAAGGAAATTGAGATGAAGGATGAAAATCTTGAACTGGATAAGGAGAATTCTGCCGCCGAGCAAAGCGAAATGGATGTCGACTCGGATCAGCTTTCTGAGGCTGAAACAATTATTACAAATTCTCCTCCTTCATTTAAGAAGACAAGAAAGTTGATTAGGAAAAAGGAATTTGATGAAAACCGTCATAATTTGAAAAGGAAACCTATCCAATCTGACGAGGAAGAAAAAACTGATCATAAAAGCTACACCAGCGATGATTTTTCTGGCGATGAACGTAAGAAGCGTTTAAAACCCTACAAGATGAAACGAGACTCAGGAGGTAGATCTATGCTTCAAAGAGCTTGTAAGAAAGGTAATGCTGAAGACGTAAAGAAGTATCTTCTGCAAGGTGCAAGTCCTAATGAAAAAGACTTCTGTGGTTTCACTTGTTTACACGAAGCTGCCCTAGAAGGTCATTCCGACATTGCGAAGATTTTGATAGAGCATGGAGCTAATGTTAATGCGAAAGCAGATGCTGCTGGTGACTCTGAAACACCACTTATAGATGCAGCGGAAAACAAGCATTTTGACACTGTCAAACTTTTGCTCGAAAATGGGGCAGATCCTAGCATTTATAACATCGACGGATTCACCGCTTTAACTAAGATCTACAATGAGCATACTGACGAAGAGGGTTATGGGGAAATTATTGCATTGTTAGAAGAAGCAAACGCCAAGCACCAAAGAGAAAAGAGTGATGGAATAAAAAGTGCAAGTCCTGCTCCTGTGGTAATGGAAGATCCATATGACACTTACTTTGGGGAATTAATCAAAAAGAAAGGTATCTGTAAGTTTGCAGCTGAAGGTTCCAAGGAGGTTACGGCCAACTATTTTGTGTCTGGTAATGTACTCGCTTCTAAACCTGATATCTTAATCATTGCGGCCAGAAATGGGCACAATGAATTGGTGGACATTATCTTAGGTTTGAATTCAACGCCATATAATATTGATACCGAAAACGAGTGTGGAGCAACAGCTCTTTTAGCATCTGTTGGACGTGGTCACTATGAAGTGGTAGAATCTTTATTGTCTAAGGATGCCGATCCTCGCAGAAGGCGGAAACAAGACAACTTGAACGCATTGGAAATTGCTCAAAGATCTATCCACTATGATCCAAAGGAAGTTAAGTTACTACAAGATTATATGAACAAGTTTAGCAAGCCATCAAGTCGTGCTGCCTCTGTTGTTAATTCTGCTGCTGTATCCGAAGATGAAAACAGCTTCACAGATACGGAGACATCGGTTGCTTCAGATAAAGAATTGTCATATTCTAAGTCAGAGCGGGACTTAGCTCAAAAGCGTAAACTTTCTGAAGACTTCACCTCAAAGAAGAAATTAAAGAAATCTCATTCAGAAACAAAGTTAAAATCCCAGGCTGCTAATAGTTATAGAAAATCACTCACTCCTGACACTATGGAGGCTACCTCTACATCAGAAGAAGCACAATCAAACAATAATGGAGAAAAAATGAAGAAGCAAGTTTCTCACACTGCCTCTCCATCGCCTGTTCCGTTGACGAAAGCGCAAGAAGAGCTTAAGGCAAAGAATGCAGAAGAAGCTCGGATCTGGCAAGAGAAAGTTGAAGCGAAGAAAAGAGCGAGAAGAGAAGAGTTTTTGAAGTTAGAAAAAGAGAAAGAACGAAAAAAGAAAGAAGACGAGGAAAGAAGAAAGGAAGAAGAGAAATTGCTTGCACAACGCAAGGAAGAAGAAAAAATTAGAATGGCTAAAGAAGCCGAAGAGAAATCAAAAATAATAGAGCAGCAGAAAGAAGCTTTGATGCACCAAAAAATGTACGAAGCATATCCTATTGGTTTGAAGTCAGCCAAATTTGGTGTCAAACTCAGCGATGACTACGTGTTGCAATATGCTCCGTTGTATATTTTTAACATTGAAGGTGTACAGTATGTTACGGATTTACAAATTGCCTTGATCACAGGACGTCCAATTCCCGATTTCAAATTTAAAAACTCAAAACCATTATCACCTGACGAAAAGTCCAAGCTTTGGGAGTTATATTTCCAAATGATTGGAATCGATAGAAACCGACCACATTTCAACTTGAAAGAACTCAAAATCAAGGGTCACCTGCAGTTCCAGAATTTACTCATTAGTTTTGTTGAGTATAAGGATGCCACCCAGGTAGTCAAGGTCGAAAATCCAGATACGTATAGTTTAGTTTGGGGCAATGACTTGAGCAAGGTTGCTGAAGTTGACTTTGAGTCCTTGAATGGCTTCAGCGAACAAACAAGTCATTGCTTTGTATCTGAGGGTGATATGGAAGTTGTTGTTGATTCAAATGCTATCTCCCAAGAGAGCTTTGTTCCCCCAAAGTTTAGGAAAAGAAAGGATACTTTACGTACCATTAGTACGGTATCAAGACCTCTATGGTAGTTATGAATATACGAATATGATATTAAATCAGTAGATCATCAAGTGCAAGGTTTAGGAGTCCGTCTAGAGATGGGCCAATATCTAGAGTTAAGAAGATTGATAAATGTCTCCCTTGCAGATGATGTTCTGCGACAATTTTCTCACTCTTTAATTTAGATAAATCCATCGCGACATTGAAGCATCAATTCATTCAAGATGTCAAAGGTGTATGTCTTAACCATGATTTCGTTGAAGTCCTTGGTAACCTTGAAAGCTTACTAACATCCAGCGTATCTAGGGCTGCTCTATATGATTCAGAAGAGGAGGTAGACTCCTCGGTGGAGGACACTTATGTGGCTCCCTTGGGGTTTGATTTCATTGAAGTGGATAATGAAACCCCATCAGCAGAACCCAAAGATGAGGAGGAAGAGTTTGACTTCCCATTATTTGCATCATCAAAGCCCACAGCCGACGAAAATACCGAAGAACGGGGCCGTCTGGAGCAAAAAGTCATGAAGATCTCATTGAGAGAAGATTCGGTGGAAAAGGTGAAAATCGAACGTCCAGAATCATATTATCACGCATCATACACAGCAGAACAGAGGAAACAATTTGATCTAGCTGCTGTTTCCTTTGACGATATCTACAGTAGCTATTTTACAGTGGATTCATCTCCATGGAAATGCATGGATCTCAATAAGCACAATGCTAAGGTGGATGCAGAAAAGCAGAGGATACGAAACAGTGGAAGACCAGGAAAAAAGAAGAGAATGAACAAGATTGCTTGTCGTGAACGCCGTATTGATAGGGAAAAATCAGCCAGAAAACTCCAGAGAGAACAGGCAAGAGCTTATTACAAAAGAACATGGGGTGCAAAGTCAAGAGGTGGAAAATTCCACAAGCCAACTCAAGCAGTACCTAGACCCAAGTACAAAACAGAATAAAGGCACATGGCTATGGAAACTAAATTTATCAAGATATCTAAGCATTTTGAAGGTAACGCACAACAGAACAGACTCACAAACTACGGCACGAAATAACTCAATAATCATCAATACTAGTATCCTGTTGACTGTACGCTAGCATTCCCTTTTCACCTTAAAATTGATGTTAGTCGAACGTCACGTAATGGAACAAACCTAATCCTATTAAACAGAACTAATTGTAAGCTTTTCAGCTCAAAGTCTCAATAGGTATTAATGAGCACTATTGTTTCGAGGAGAAAAACTTTGCATATATTATATAACAACTGGCACCAATTGGTTTTGAGGATGTCATCAGGTTCGGATTGAGAAATCCTCCTCTCAGAGCTTTATTGCAATAATAATCAAATAAAGCTAATAAAGCTTACATAGAATAAATTCATTACGTCGAAGTGTGTAGTTGAGCTTACGAGTTATAAAAGGTTAAAACAAAAGACCAAAAGAGTCGCTAGGCCGTTTACAGGCCCAGTTGAAGTACTCTAACAAGTGATAGTACCCTTAACTAACTCACTAGCCCCTAGTAATTTTATTGTGCCATCTTGTTTTGTCTAGTCTTGACTACTCTCTTACCTCTCACTCAACTAATGAACTCGTGTCTCAAATGTCGCACTACTATGAAAGTGTCCTAATAACACTGAAAGTGATTCTTTCTCACCCAACATGTCTAAAGAACTCGAGGACTTCGAAGCGTTCCTTGAACCGGACTTCAAGGATATTCACTTTGCTAGGGACCTCCTTTTGGCCACGAATGGTAGCAATGGAAGCGAGTTGGACATGACCATCCCCATCAAAAAGCTCCAATTCGACATACAAGAATGTGACAAGAGAATGAAAGATATTGCTGGCAACAACTACGAAGCCCTTGTCCAGAACTTCTCAAAGATTGAAGAGACCAAGACATTGCTCGACGACAGGATCAACAACGGTGTAACCCATATCAATTCATCATTTGAACGTATCAAAACCGGAGTGATCCAACCGTATGACGAAGCAGTACGGCTCAACAACGCATTGAAGCGCATTCATGTGACGTTGGACCTTCTCCGGAGCTCCAGTTACTTCATCTTTCTCCTTCAGCAACTAGAGGAGCTCGACAAGGCTGACGGTAGCATGATCAGGCTTGCCAAGTTAATGGTACAAATCAACGAGTTCTATGCCAAAGAGCAGAAAGAATCCACAAAGGGCGCAAACTTGCTCAATATACGGCTCATTAGAGACTCCAAGGCACAAGTGGAGAATAAGAGGTTGGATTTGAGAAGCAGGTGTGTCCATTTGATTCAGGCATTTCACAACAGCAACTTTTCACCAGAAAAAGAAGATCTACAAAACGGAATAATCAGCTTGTACATATTAGATGCGAAGGATTTCATACAGGTTCTCGAGAAGGCCACTATAAACAGACTCGTGGAGTCTTCATTAAATCAAATGTCAAGGTCTCTTCAATCCCCCAGAAATTTCACCGCTATTATTTCTGAGGTGAAAGAAAATGCTGTGGAATATTTTGAGAAAGTGGTTACCACATTGAGCGGGTGTGAGCTACAAAACCACAATATTCTCGAATACGTCCTTAAAAACAGTGCCAATAACTCGTTTACTGAAACATTTTGGTCAAGATTATGTTCTCGTTTCAAAAAGAATATCGCTGCTACCATGGCCAGGGGTGGCCCTATTGCAAAGAACTTACGAGTCTACTACCCTGGTATCAAAAAGTCCATTGATGAAATCTTCAAGGATGAAGTAGAGAAGAAATTAGTTCTCGACTCAATCTCCATAATACTCAATGAATCGTGAATGTTTACAGTTTTATGTAGTTTGGTACTTTCTAGTCTGTTTAGTACTATGGAGAAATAAATTTTATAGACATTAATTCAGTTGCTTATTGTGCAACCTTGGTTTTTAATGAGGTCAAGAAGTCTCTGTAAGAAGCTTCATTACCAGTTTTGTCTTCAACCAAGCAGCTATAGGCCCACATTCTCAAAGCCATCAAGTCACGTTGTTGGGAAATTTCAATTGGTTCATTGGATGAGCCGCCAACGACAACATACAAGTTCTTCCATGTGATAGAGTCTTTGGATTCTCTGATTTTACCAATGATTTGACGAACCTTGTAGTTGAATTCGGATTCCTCGATGCTAAATTCTGGCAATTCGGTCTTTCCGGTTGGAAGAGCGTACAAGTTGTCAGTACCGAACAAATCTTCAACCAAACCTGGAACAACATTTCCAGAAACCCACAAGAACAATTCACTGGAGTTATCAATCAAGTACAAACCGTAATTTTCCCAAGTGGCCTTGGAATCATTGATTGGTTCAGGTAACAAGATTTCGGAAGAGGTGATTTCTTCTTCCTCTCCAGTCTCTTCGTTGACTTGAATAACGGTCTCAGGTAAACCACACTCGTCTGGCATGTTGTGCAAAGAGTAAACAGTTGGGTAAATGTACTTAACCAATTCTGGGATAGGGATAGAACCCAAAATGTTTAATGCTGCTGCTCTGTGATCAGAAGGTACTCTGTCAGCTCTGAAACCCAAGTGTTTGGTTAAAGAGAATAATAACAATGGCAACATTCTCAAGTTTGTTGATAATTGTAATGGAGAAGCACCAGAGACATTGCCTGCAACTAACTCTTTCTTGTATACGTTCAAAATATCAACAACTTGGTTGATGAGGTAGTCTCTAGCATCAGGCAAAGAGGTGGACAATCCCTTTTCGATTGCTTTGTGGGTGAAGTAGTTTGCAATGGCTAATTGATCAGCAGAAGCATAAACATCTGGCAACTTGGAAGAAGTTGGGATTGCCAAGTTCATAACTCTAATTCTTCTTTCACCAAATGAGGTAGAATGTAACACAGCAGCTTGGAAGAAAGCAACTGGCTTAGTGATGTTCTCTTCAATCGACATTTCAATACAGTAACTTTGATCTCTTGGGAATGTAGGGAAAGAACACAAATCAGAGGATCTGTTGAAGAAGTTACCATAGAAAGAGCTCATTCTGAATCCAGTAGAGCCTCTAACTCTTAAAACAGCTTCCAAAGCAATATCTTGAGACAAATGTTCACTGACTTCCTTAGATAACTTGGTGACATCTTCGGCCTTTGCACTTGACCATGCAGGATAGAAGTGGGTTTGACCAGCTGTGTAACGTGGCAAGTTGGACAAAGTTGCCACATCTTGGTAGGAAGAAGATGTTAAAAACAAATCAACAGTAATTTGAGAAGAATTACAAGTAACAGCAAAAGATTTGTAGAAACTGTCTGCAGAGGACAATAATAATTTTGCTTCCTTTGGCTTTCCAGAGTTGGCACTTTCGTCTCTAAGACTCAACTTACCTTCACCAAGGTTAGGCAAGGTAGCACCGAAACAAACCAATTTACCACCGATGTTAGTAATCAATTTGTGACCAGCCTTCAAAGCAGGACCCAAAGCGAAACTTTGGTTTGCAGTACCTTCAAAGAAAGATGGGAAATCAATCAAGAAACTTTCAATTGCTTGTCTGTTTTCATCCAAGTTGACCAACAAACCGCTTGGAGATGGCAAGAAAGGCTCATCAATGTCAGACACAACCAAAGTTTCGGTGCCTTCCAAACCCTCGTTAAATCTAAAGTAGTGTAAGTTCGAGTCCACACCAATGAAGGCAACTCTAGCAGTTTTGTTGGCGTTAGGAATTCTGTCCAAACTTTCCAAGATGGTTCTGGTGATAGTAGCTGTCAAACCACTGGAGACAGCGTGGACAGAAACATCAATGATGAAGGTGTAAACAATTGGTTGAGGAGCTCTAGCCATGTATTCTTTTGGAGCAATGAACTCGACCACGGAATGGTTCAACTCGACTCTTTCAAACTTGTTTTTCACGGTTCCGGTGATGTCATCGTATTCGAAGGCACTTGGAATATCGTTCAACAAGTTACAGAAGTTACATCTCCAACGTCTGCCGTTTTCAGCCAAGGTGACGAATGGATTGATGTAACCACGACAACGACGACATCTGCTGATGTAGGTGTCGGAGGTGACAGGAACGTTTTCGTCGTCAGCTCTCAATGCGTTGTAAGGCTTGACTACCAATGCCAATGGCAACTTGGACTTCTTCAAGAGCGAGTTGTTTGCAGGAATCACGTTCAAGGTGGATCTGAAATATTCGGCGGGGGCATTGGCGGTTTCTGAGTTTGGAATCAAGGTGGTGCTGTGGGGCAACACGAGCGGTGGAGGTGGCAAGGACAAGTCAGAGATAGGAGGTGGCAACTCTCTGGACAAGTCGGTGGTGTATAATTGATTCAATGGCATGGCTGGCCCGGTACCGGCAGCAGCAGCCTGCTGACCGTAGAAACTTGGTTGTTGTTGATGGAAACGACCGGAGTACTGCTCTTGTTGTTGGGTCTGGGCATATTGATCATTAACCACGGGCGAGGCGACGCCTGCGGCCGGTTGCTGGTATTGATTGTATTGATATGGGGCAGCGGGAGTTTGACCGCCAACATTCATGTTTTGGAACTGTTGGGCAGCCTGATCCACGCCGTAGCCACCAGCAGCGTTCTGGTGGGCGGCTGGAGCTTGCTGAAATTGGTTAATGTCAGCTGGGCCGACTCCGGGACTGGCCGCAGGAGCTCCAGTGGCATACTGAGGCTGTGGGTAAGCTCTTCTTCTTCCAGACATTGATGGGAGTGGTGAATGAGTTGTTGATGGAAGGTGGAAAATACGTGGTCAAAAGTGAGAGATTACGCGTGGTGCAGACACGCTCTGATCGTGAACTGATTATGGTGGGGGAGCTCCACAGTGAGCCAGGCAGAAAACGGTTACGTAAGACACGACGTTACCGTGAGAAAAGGCGGATAGTGGCTTCGATCAATGGGTCGCAGCCGGGGGACGGAATATTCGTGATAGTGTAAACTTCTGGGACTGCATTGATGGCTTCTATAGGTCGGAGGGACCTTGAGTATCTTTGGGAGATTGAGCTTTCCGGGGATTTTGACGAATTTTGGCGACTTTTTGGGATTTTAGTCGTTGTTCTGGGTACTCTCCTCCCGAACGTGTGAGAGCGCGAACTACCTTTTTGATGCACAATAGTATTGTGTAACTTAAGGCAGTGTTTGGGAATGGTGGCCTATCATGGAGAATGTGAGTGGTGAATTGACTTTGGAGGTTACTGGAGTGGGCCGATTTTGGAAACTACGAACTAGAATGGTTTCTCTGGTGCAATTACAGTGAGGTTGCAAGGGTTGGGTTAGCGGATTTGAGTGGTTATTGGCAGTTTGCAATGTGCGTGAAACAGTGTTTGAATTAATGCTACTGACTGGCGAACTTTTTTGTTTTGGCTATAATTATTGGACAGTAGAGCGTATAGGAACCTTTCTGATCCTATGACAGCAACTGAGTACGAGCCGTTGCTGTCTTAAAATTTAAACTGTCACGAGATCACCTTCTGTAAACCACTTTAGCTTTATTCTGGTGATTATGTAGCTCCGGCGAATTTCTGTGTATACGTGTTATGTTGACGGCAAAAGCACCATTCTCTGTGAATAAAAATAAGTGTTTTTAGAGATACAATTCTGCTACAATTGATACCGGCTTTGGTCTTGTTGTAGAGTGCCCAGATTACCAGTTGTAGTACTAAATTTGTGACAATTACCAGATTCCAAAACCGCCAAAGATTTACAGAGTTGAGAATATCGAAGATCAGGAAATCCAAATAGTTCCTCTTATGTTCTCCTCTGGCTCCCTACCTATTCACCTTTATCACCTATCTGATGGTATGCTGTGATCTCCCCAGGTTTGGTCTGAAGTCACGTGGGTCCATCGCATCTCGATGAGTTAGAGTGATTTTTCACTAACTAGACCACACAACATGGGTAAAGAAAGCAAGAGAAAGCACTCGGAAGACGAGGAAAAGAAGTCCAAGAAGGTAAAGGTGGACCATAAGGACAAGAAGGAGAAGAAGGAAAAGAAAGAAAAGAAGGAGAAGAAGGAAAAGAAGGAGAAGAAGGAAAAGAAGGAAAAGAAGGAAAAGAAAGAGAAAAAGGAAAAGAAGGAAGAAACCCACGATGATAGCGAAGAAGAGAAGCCAGCTAAGAAGTCCAAGGTCCTGTCTGTCACCGGAACTGCCCAATCCTCTGTCGGATACACCCAATCCGAGACCTTGACCTCGTTACCACAATCCGAAATCGACTCATTTTTGAGCACCAATGAAGTCACCATCGAGGACCCCCACAAGTTGAACTTGAGACCTTTGCTCTCTTTCGACCAGATCGACTTGAACTCCAAGATCAGCTCTAAAGTTTCGAAATTCCCCAAGCCAACCCCTATCCAGTCTGTTTCGTGGCCATACCTTTTGAGTGGAAAGGATGTGATTGGTGTCGCCGAAACCGGTTCCGGAAAGACCTTTGCATTCGGTGTTCCCGCCATCAACAACATCTTGACCCTCGGAAAGTCTGGCTTGACTGTTTTGTGTATTTCCCCTACCAGAGAATTGGCCTTACAAATCTACGATAATTTGGTGGAATTGACCGAAGGAACCAAACTCAACTGTGTTGCCATCTATGGAGGTGTCTCCAAGTCCGAACAAGTAACCCAGTTGCGTAACGCTAACGTTGTGGTTGCCACTCCTGGCCGTTTGTTAGATTTGATCAACGACGGTGCTGTTGATTTGAGCAATATCGACTACTTGGTGTTGGACGAGGCTGACCGTATGTTGGAGAAGGGTTTCGAAGAGGACATCAAGTCCATCATTGGTAACACCAATGCCGAGGGCCGTCAAACCTTGATGTTCACCGCCACCTGGCCCAAGGAAGTCCGTGAGTTGGCTAGCACCTTCATGAAGGATCCAGTTAAGGTCAGTATTGGAGACCGTGATGAGTTAGCTGCCAACAAGAGAATCACCCAAGTGGTGGAGGTCATTGCCCCATTCGACAAGGAAAAGAGATTATTGGCTCTTTTACGTCAGTACCAGTCTGGTGCTAAGAAGAACGACAAGGTGTTGATTTTCGCCTTGTACAAGAAGGAAGCCGGTCGTATCGAAGGCTTGTTGAAGAGACAAAACTACGCCGTGGCTGCCATCCACGGTGACTTGTCCCAACAGCAACGTACTGCTGCCTTGAACTCGTTCAAGCGTGGAGAGTGCAACTTATTGTTGGCCACTGATGTCGCTGCCAGAGGTTTAGACATTCCTAACGTCAAGGTGGTGATCAACTTGACATTCCCATTGACGGTGGAAGATTACGTTCACAGAATCGGTAGAACCGGTAGAGCTGGCCAAACCGGTACTGCCCATACTTTGTTCACCGAACACGAAAAGCACTTAAGTGGTGCTTTGATGAACATCTTGAGAGGAGCAAACCAACCTGTTCCCGATGAGTTGCTCAAGTTCGGTGGCCACACCAAGAAGAAGACCCATTCCGCCTATGGTGCATTCTTCAAGGATGTTGACATGACCAAGGTGGGTAAGAAGATAAAATTCGACTAGTTTCCGTGTATAATAGGTGAATTCAGCCATAGGCTACAAAATAGTATATCGTCATAGACCAATTCTTTAGATCGTGAGGTTTTTCCACCTCTTCCGGTGTAGTAAGATATCCATTGGAGAATAGCCACTCGAGGCATACTTAAGTGGTTCCGAGCCAAATTGGTCAAAGGTTGTATCAGTAATTCCTGAGACTGTAGGCTTATTGGGTTTCATACTAACTGATTCAATAATTCTGTTTCAGAGAGTATGGTGGTAACAGAGGGTTGAGGACAAAATTTATAACCTCCATTCAATCAGATCTAGGCCCCAAAAATGCAAAACAAAAATTGAGCTTTTGTGCCTTTCATTACTCCCAATCTCATTTTAATTGAAAAATACACATTAAACCAACTCTGTTCATAAGGTTACTGCCAATGGAATAATTCTACATAATAGTGGAACTGTCTAAATACAGGGACTTGCCACGGGCATACTCATAATGTCAGGTAACTGAAAATTGTATCTTGCAGCAATGGCTGGATTCTATTTTCCTGGTGTTGTCGTTCTTGTTTGCATCCACTTAAGATATGTTGCCCCAACCCTGTAATTATGAGCAGTTCTTAATTGGAGCTTTTTCTTGGTTGTTATCCTGATTAACGGCCTTCAATGGCTACTGCACCTAAATCTTGGGTCTGAAAGTTTTACAGCACCGCAAATACATCTAATGGTGTTTACAGAATGGTGTACAGATTGTTCCACCCAGTTGTGCCATTTTAATGGATTTATTTCGTGGCAAGTCGTAATTTCATGCCAAATTGGCAATTCCACCGGGCTATCTCATAAGAAGTGTAATTAAGCGTGGACCAGAGCAGTATATTACACAATTCGGTCCGCACATGGACTTGGACACCGTGGAGGGAACAGCCAAGCGATTACTGTTCGATTGGTTGTTTCGTAGAATTTTCCAGGGCATTCGTGACTGTAGCCCGAATTTCACTGCTTGCACCAGAGAATTCGGTCAAACACCGATATCGTACGGAAAACTCTCGCTACAACGAGCCCCTCGGGCCTCTATCTCCCTGGAGTACAGTACACACCTCCAAACTGCCCAAACCCGAGTTTTCGAATTTTCTAGCAATTGTTTCACCGAGGGTTCCCATGCTACATCCACCAACCCCCAACTTACTGGGTGAGGACAACACACTAATTGGCCCCCTAGCTCAGTCGAAAGGCCACGTAGAGCAGAACGATTTATCGCCACCAGGGCCGGGTGCCCAGGTGCAACCAGCCCCAGCCTGGGGTCTTATCGTATGACTGGTATGACGTGTTCTCTCCGCGCACGACTAGCTGACAAACTGGTGATGCCATCGGTTTGATCTGAATAAATAGCAATAGCAGGCCCGGAACATCACCAGGAACTTGCGGAATCCGAAGCAGCTCGTTAGACTTTGTCAGCCACCACGGCCCGAAACAGACCCGGACTTTTGCAATAACCATGTTGACCCAAATATGGCTTTGGCTCACGTTACAGGTGATGGCCATAGCGGCCTTGGATACCACGCCAGCGCCACCAAAGTTCTCGCCCTTTGACTCGCCGGAATTCTGCTCCCAGAACATTACTTCTACCTGCAACACCACCTTCTCATACATCGACAATATCAACGCCAACATCCGGACTGCGATGTCCCGGTTGGTCAAGACTTCTTATTTCAGCCACTTCAAGCTCGACTTTGAGAAGCAGTGCAAGTTCTGGAACGCTCAGCACTTCTGTGCCACCGAGAACTGTGCCGTGGAGATCTTGCCAGCATCCCAGTACAACTGGAGCAACGTGAACAACGATGACTTCAGGCCCGTGAAGTTGGGCAAGATCAACTTAGACACCCGCGAAGTCAACGCTACCGAAGAAGGCGAGAACACCTGCGAAGACTTGGACTACACCCACATCGACGACGACCACCTGTGTGTGTACGTCAACTTGTTGGACAACCCTGAAAGATTTACCGGGTACGGAGGCTCGCAGTCGTTCAACGTGTGGAAGGCCATCTACTCCGAGAACTGCTTTCCCAACAGTGCCACGGTGGAAGACCATCCCCTCACCATGTCCAAGTCCGACGAAGAAACTTGTGTGGAAAAAAACCTCTTCTTCAGACTTGTCAGTGGCTTGCATGCGTCTATTGCCGTTCATTTATCGAACGAATACATGGACGCCGAAACAGGAGAATTCTATCCTAATTTGAGTGTTTTCATGGAGAGAGTGGGAAGCTTTAACGACAGATTAGCCAACATCTATTTCAACTACGCTTTGGTTTCCCAGGCCTTGGTCAAATTGAATGATTTGTTATCTTTAAAAGACTTGATTGTGAACGATGAGAATCTCACCCACAATGAGGCAGAACAGAAATTTGTTGCTAACGAGCTGAAGGACGACTACGCCGAGTTTTTTGAGGATATTCTTCCAGCTCTCGCTACAAACACGCTTTTCAACACCTCCAGCTTGTTCAACCCAGAAACCGTTCCTGTCGGATTAAAGAACGAATTTAGATCTCGCTTCAAGAACATCTCAGCCATCATGGACTGTGTGGGATGTGACAGATGCAGAATGTGGGGTAAACTTCAAACTATGGGATACGGTACTGCTTTGAAGATTTTATTCGAAAGCGAAGACCCCAACAATTTCGAGAAGTTGAGATTCAGAAGAATTGAGATCGTGGCATTAGTCAACACTTTCGATAGATTATCGAAGTCCATAGAGGCTATCAACGGTTTCAAGGCCATGTACATCGAACATCTCGAAGATGTTAGAACGGGTAGAGCCAAGCCAGGGGAGTACGACAGAAGAAATAACAGCAATGGTTTGGCATTCCCATTTTTCAAGACACAAGACACCAAGGATGAACCCAAGGCAGCTCAAGCGAACGGCCAATCCACAAAACCAAAGAAAACTGCCCCAAAGATTGCTGGCTCCAAAAAGCCTATCACGGCCTTAGAAAAAGCTAAAGCCAAGCCTGTGAGCGAAAGAACATTCGCTGATGAATGGAGACTTGCTTTTGATGATGTATATACTGCAGGTAAGTTTGTGCTCTGGAGTTACAAGCAATTACCAATTACTCTTTGGAGTTTTGCTTTGCAATTCATGGATGAAGGATGGAACGCACTCATTGGAAGACAGAGAGAATATGAATACCACTCGGAACTCCTGATGAACAAGGACTCCAATGATGAAGCCAACTACGAGAAGTTATTTGAGCAATAGTTGAAGCGCTCCCCTTTTCCATCCGTGCTATACTCTGTGAGATTGCACTTGGTAGTTTATAGAATGCAGCTCGCCTGCGCAAATAGAGAAAGAATATTATGCTAATTTAGATTGGGGAGTTAGTCCAGAAGTTCCTACCAGACACTTAATTTATACCAAAGCATATCTAGATGTTGTATCTTGTGTCCATTAGCTTTACTCTATGGGTTATTTTACCTATTATGGTACAGGCTAATTTCACTGAATCCAAGCAATATTGGAGGGAATTGAATATAGTATTCGAAGCTACTGAAGAAAGTGCATCTAATCAAACCCCTCTGGCTGTCACGGGCGTTCAAGCGAATGAAGCATGTACTTCAGATGCCATCAATAGCACATATTTTAGTTATTATGCAAAAGAAAGTTCTCAAAAACTGGACCAAATCTTGGAATTATTCATAGACTACGACCAGGAAGAGGATCCTGAGAATTTGATCTACATCATTTCTTTGTTTAAAGATGGAAAATTTGACGACCAACTCTATGACATTTTCAGAAACACCGATAATGTCATCTTTGTCGAAGAATCTAACTCTGTTCTAGTAAATATTTTGAAGCTTGACACTTCACGTAGAGTAAGTGGGCTTCTAATCAAGAAATACATTCAAAACATAAAAAATGCAGAGAAGAGCCATCATTGGATAGAATTTCAGACAGTGTCTATGGATACTGTTCTCGGTCCCGAAACCACCATTTCTGGAATAATGAGTAATGAACACGGTAATGGGGGTAACGTTGCTGGCAAATTTTCCACAAAGATTGGAGAATACGATACGCTTGATCTTCCCTTTGCGTTTTCATTCTGGGCCAAATTTTCGTCTTCTGTTTCCAAAACTATCAAGAGAATAGCGACGGTGAAAGGTACCTATTCTTGTGACGTGCCCCCAGGGTTCTGGGGAAAGCTCACGATGCGTGCTTTTTACTTGAAGGCGAAGAAACCAGCCGTAAGAAGTCTCTATTTCAAGTCTAGCTTGTGGAATTGGAGTGGCTACCTGGAAGTTGAAATTGGACAGTGGGCACCCGTTGACCATGAGGTCTTTATTCCAATGGAAGATCTTGAACCTGTGTTCATGTGTGATATATTCCAGTAGACAAACAGGTGGGTCCGTCTGTAAGATTCGACTGTATGTAAAGGATTATTAGCAACCCTGCTGATTTTGGACTAGTGTTTAATTAATGGATTCTATTTCTTGGGACGCTTACAGAATTTGACCCGTCTTAACTGGTCATCAGTAAGGAAAGTAGCTACCTGATTCTCATTATTCTGTCGAGCCTGTTATAGAGCAAGATTAAAATCTATATGAATAGGAGTTTCAATGGTAATCAGAGTATATTCCAGTTGGTTGTAAATTATAACTTTCGAATTGAATCTTTGAGTTATTTCAAGTGATTATATCTTCAGTTCCATTTCGTGTCCAGCTAATTGGGCAACTAGTTCTGAAAACAGGGTCCTGTGGTTTGTAACTCTGGATAGAGATCTTTTGCCAATTTCAGGTAATTTTTCCTGCTAAAACCATCACTTTGACTGACTAATCTTGGGGAAAGCTAGCATAGATTCCCAAATTATTGGACTCATATTCATTAGCTACTTATTCCGTTTTCGTAACATGTCATTCCTCTGACCACTTCTTGGAAGAGCTAGAAAATGTACTAAACATGGTATTGCTTATCACCTAAAACATGGGATGAAAACACCGCCGAGAGTTAATGCCAGATGGAAAGCCAACGAATGCATAATAGCTGAGTTGAGTACGCCGCTCAAAGACTAATCATAAGGTCTCAAGAACTCTGTCGAACTTGTTGGAACATTAGTCACCGTTGATTGTAATTATAGTTCTAGTATTTGGGAGATGATGTCATCGTGCGCACAACAAACGTCTCAGACATATACCGAGATTGAGTCATTCACATGACATCGGTTCATGCTACAGCAACAACCTGGAACAGAGTGGAACTGCGTGCCCGCAACTTCACCACTTCCAAGCTACAAGGTAGCCAGCATCTTTCTATTCTCTAGCATGTATAAACCAAGCTAACTAGGGGGCTACCTGCGCCCCTTACTTTTGCTAATCCTCTTCTTCTGTATGGATTCAAATTGCTTGTTTTTGAACTGTTGGGACTTTCTGTAACTGATATCCGACTTGTAGGGTTCGTACTGCTCGCCGGCTTCGTCCAACACCTCGTAGGGATTGGTGGAGGTGACCAGCTGGCGGTGTTTCCAGGACACCGGCAACTTGGTGTCCGACTCCACCTTGGCCACACGGGTCGGCTTGGACATCAGAGCGGCCTCGGCATAGGTCAATTTGCGATACTGGATGTCCACGAACGAGCCGTCGTCGCCCTCATCCTTATCCTTCATGGAGATGTTGATAAGCTGGGTACGGTCTGCCAGAGGCACCACCAAGGGGTCGTCGTGGGAACCTCCCAAGTGGCCGGGGGTGCCAGTATGGTTGGCGGCAGCGTCAGCGCTACCGTTTTTGCCCTTTTTGAACCAGGGCACTATGGAGGACAAACTTGTTTTGAACATGGTGTGGTTTCAAATAAACAACGGATCGTGGGTTTATATATCTTATCGTGTTGCAGTCTCAGATAAGATATGCAGGACGTGGGGCGCGCTCGGTGGAACCGGGAGGCAATGACCGTGGTGGTTGCTGGCCCCATGGGGAAGGCTCCAAGCATACCGGAGCCGTGTAATTAATGGACCAGGCGACTTGGGGAGGTGTTGAAGTTTGTGGTCCTCGAGGAATCGGTTTCGCTGCCTACCTTCCATAGCCTACCCTGGCCAGTGGCCCTCGGTTGCGTGGTGAATGCGGCGGAATCACTGGAACGGAATCCAGGGACCAACAACCAACAGCACGTGTGGGTGCGATCACATGTGGCGGAGGTTGGATGGCCCCACGGGTGTGTGGGCTGGCGAGGAACACCCGTGGTCCGGGGTTGGCGTGGCTCGGGGATACCGGGGTCACAGGTGGTAGTGGCACTTTGGGCCCACCACAGTCATGATGTCCCAGTGAGTCATGGGACAGTCCACAGAGACGTGGCACTGAGTTGAGTAGGCCAATTGGCTAGCCAGGTGAAGGGCAATGGATTAACAAACTGACACTGAAATAGCTTGGCCGTGTTGGTTCACTGGCTGGGAAGTTCTGATTGGTTCTATGGTTCCATCTAAGGAAGCATGGTGTGGTGTTTACATGCACTATGTGGATGACTTTGTGTAGTGATGTTTGACTGCTAACTCCGATTGCGAGTCTATTCCTGTGCTTCGCTGCCTCTTGGCTGCCAGAATGCTTCCATGGGGCCTCCACTTATAGCGAGGAGCTGGTGCTTTTCCGGGAGACGCCGGCGACAGCATGAATGATGTCTCGCTGGTCCACTGCTACCTCCCAAAGCCTTTTACGGTCATTTGCTTGGTTCGACAAGTGAATGGGTACGCGCTGGTACAGCCATCCTCGCCACCTGGCCACCACACGGTCACCGATCCCAGGCGCCGTCGATCCATTCCACTCGCTCGATGCTCGTGTCCTTGACAACATTCGCCCGCTCACCAAATCGCCAACTCCATTGCCATTTGCCGCTATTGATGCGCCAGATCTCCATGACCTTATGGATTGCGACCCAGGGCAATTCACCCTTTGTCCAACAATCAAAGTCCGGGGTGACTTGCGGGGCATGTAGCCCGCATGGATCATGGTCTAGCCACCAGGTCAGCGATGTTTTGGAACCTGTCACTCACGTCGCAGCTTTTAGGTCCCCATTAGTTTGGGTCACGAGCGGTCATCCTATGTTTTGACTAGGGGATAACCTGATACCGCTGCCTGTGGCCAAGAAGAGCAAGGAGAGATCCATTCATTAGGGAATTGTTGGATATCATCAGAAACGGTCATACCTCGTCAGAGAGGACGGGGGTGCATCTATCGTTAAAGAAAAGCTGGAGAGGCAACTCCAAAATTCCACCCCTGTAACCCCCTAAGGCCCTCTATGTCTACTGTGTTCAGAAAACGTCACGTGTAAATGATGCGTAATTCTCGTGATCTAGGATTGCTCAGTTCCAGTCATCCATGGCATAGCATCCTGGCACAACACTTTGGAAATGGTAGCTTGCACAATTGAAGTGACAGCTACAGTGGGATTTGGTGATGGTGAAAAAAGACAAACATGGCTTCGATTAACAATTCTAAAAGAAAGATAAAGCTAGTCACGTGACCACTTCTTCTGATCCGATACCAATGGAAATAGTCCCGTCAAGAGCCTATACCAGTTGCTCGAGTTTCGGATCATCTTAATAACAGTTTAGATGCTGCAGGCTTTGTAACATTCTTTTAGGTTTTTTTTTCTGGCCTCCAATCGCCGGCCACCCGTCCACTTCCTTTGACAATACCAGGAACGCACGTGACCCACTTTCGGCGCATACCTCAACTCCTTTCATAGAAATCAACATTCGAAAAGGCCACAAGAGTCATCATGGACAGCTGGTCAGAGGTGTCGCGTATTCCCGCGACATTACCGGGGGCGTCCGTTCTCGATGCTCCCACGATTTCCGCCGTTAAATTCGACTCTACCCAGAATCTCTTATGGTGTGGTGATTCTGCTGGGTACTCACGTTCTTTCACCGCCCAGACTCCCCCAACGTCCAATCCATATCAGCACTCGCTACAATTGTTTCCATATACTCGTTACAAGTCCACATCGGGAAATTGTGCTGTCAAGCAGTACTTGAACCACAAGGACGGCATTCTTTCGCTTCTGAGCACCAATGTCAATTTCAACACCAGACGCGGTATCTGTCGCCTAAGTCTCATGTCAGACTCGTTTGGTGAGATGGGAGCAGCTTTCAATGGTCTTACTTGCATGACCACCAATTGCAACACGTTGAATGACGTAGTAGTGGGTACGAAATCATCGTTGGTAAAGTTTGACTTAAACAAGCCCTCCGCGCTCTCTGTTCTCAAATACGAAGGCCATACCTCAAAGATCAACCAGATGTCCAAGTTTTTGACCATTGGTAATGTCAATGGATCTCTTGATCTTTTTGATCCCATGGCCAACGAACTCATCAAGTCATTTCCTGGCCACAACGGACTCTTATCGGACATGGACGTCCAAGGCTCTTATATCGCTACTTGTGGATATTCAGTGCGTCCACGACGTTTCAACAGTCATGTCCATCACCAGGACTATGTTGTGGATCCTCTAGTCAACATTTATGATGTGAGAATGATGAGACTTGTCTCTCCTATCCCATTTCCTGCTGGTGCTACGTCAGTGCGTTTCCATCCCAAATTGCCAAACATAATTATCATTGCATCAGATGCTGGTCAATTGCAATTCGTCGATATCTACGATCAGTCTAATGTTCACTTGTATCAAGCCGATATGAATCAATCTCAAGCATCTACAGGACCTAAACTTTCCAACTTTGAAATTAGTGATAATGGTGAGTTCTTAGCATTTTCCGACGGCAGGTCAAACATGCATTTGTGGACATTGAATTCAGGAGCATCCAAAGATTTTGTGAATTTTTCTGCTTCAATCGAGCAGCCTGATATTATCATTCCTCCTAATTTGAGGTACATGGATGTCAACGATAATGACCTGTTAGCTACGGTCGGTATGCCATATTATAAGGATTTATTATTGTCTAATTGGGCACATGATCTCAAGTTCACCAAAAATTTGGCAAGATTACCGGAGCAGATAGACCACAACCTTCTCCTTGATCAGGACTCGCCTAAGGGATTTTTTGCATATGACAAACTCAAGTACGGACCTCGAAACACGTTAAAACCATTTCAATCTTTAAGTGAGCGTGGTAAAGCAAATTCTGTGGTAAGCAAACCTAAGTTTATCAGTGAAAGATCATCTCCAGGCACAAGTACTCCAAATGCATTAACGAAGACCATTTCGAACAGTTCTCAAGACGGGTTTGAGATTAGCGATAACAATGAGTTATTGAAGGCCTCCTTTGGTCAAGAAACTGATGAAAATGATAGTATTTTCCAGTATAGGATCCAAAACAACTCCAACAACTCACAATCAAAGGTTAATTTTAATAAGATTCCACATTGCTATACTCAACTTCAAATTCAATATTCCAAATTCGGTATAAAAGATTTTGATTTTGATTATTACAATAAAACGGGTCTTTATTGTGGGTTAGAAAATCATACAGATAATTCTTACATCAATGCATTGATACAATTATTACGTTTCCTGCCTCAATTTTTCAATGCTGTTACGAAAAATTTAACCCAAGAATTTTTGCCATGTGATTACGAAACTATCTTGAACAACCTGAATCCTCAAGGTTCTTCAATGCTTAATGAATTGGGTTATTTGTTTGATATGATGCACAAAGCTCAAGAGAAGAATGTAAAGATCTATAATTTTTCCTTGGCTTTGAGCAATAATAGAGAAGCAAAGTTACAAGGTTTGATCAACCACAATGAATGTGAGAATCTTAATTCTACAGATTTGAGGAATATTATTGTCAAATTCGGTCAGTTTCTTTTAAATCAATTGAATCAAGATATGAGAAATCAGTTCAATGATTCATCAATAGAAGACTTGATGAAAATCGAACATGAAATTATCATCAAAGGTAATGGGGGCTCTTGTCCAACGTTCGAAAAGAGACAAGGATATCAATTTTCGCTTGATCTTGTTACACCACCAAGTAGCGTTTTAAATAAGTTGAGCATCTTACTCAACCCTCAATTAGCCAACAAGAGTCAAGTGCCTTCGACTCCGGCTACCACTAGAAAGAATCACAACTTATTGACATACCTCGAATATTCGCTCAATCAACTTCACAGCTCACCATGTCAACAGCATCAACATCAATATCCACATACTTTAGAAATTAAGAGTACAGTGACAAGATTACCTCCTATCCTTACATTAAATCTAAATTTCACCAACGAAGAATTCAAGTTGATTAATAGCTTCAAAAAACTCTTGATACCAGAATTTTACACCATAAACAATAAGAACAGAATTTCACTTAAATCCGTTGTTTCTTCATTGACTGAAGGAGTTACAAAGTATGAACTCTTAGGTTATGTCTGCGAAATCAGTCATCAATCTGAGTTGTCCCTGGGATTCCATAACTTGGTAAGTTATGTTAAGGTTGATTCCAAGTGGTATTTGTTCAACGACTTTTTGGTGATGCCAATTCCTGAAGAAGAAGTTTTCAATTTATCCTACACTTGGAAAAAGCCTGTGATTTTGATGTATCAAGATGCTTCAAAAAGTAAAGACTTCAACTACTATAATAAGGAAACTTTCAGCAAGATTGCAAACTTGAACGATTCAATCCTATACCGTGATCATTTCGCAGGTACGATTCGTGAATCATATAAAAAGGAATATGAATTGTTGACCCATGAGGAAGCACCCCAAATAGGATCGCTAGTTGCAATCGATGCAGAGTTTGTTGCATTGAGTCCTGAGGAACTTGAGGTTCACTCCAGTGGTTACAGAAAATTGATCAAACCTAAACAGCTATCATTGGCCAGAATGTCTGCGTTGAGAGGAGATGACGGACCACAACAAGGCGTTGCATTTATTGACGATTACATTGTTCACACGACTGAAATTTACGATTACTTGACTAGTTTCTCGGGAATCGAGCCAGGAGATTTGGACCCCATCAAGTCAGAAAAGAACTTGGTTACCCTTCAAACTGCATACAGGAAGTTGTGGCTCCTATTGAACTTGGGAGTTGTGTTTGTTGGACATGGTTTGTACAACGATTTTAGATGCATCAACTTACAGGTCCCCAGTTCTCAAATACGTGACACTGGTGAGTTTTTCTACAAGAGTGACTTCAAGAGACAACTAGGATTGAAGTTCTTGGCGTATGTGCTCTTAAAGGAGAAGGTACAAACAGGCAATCATGACTCGATAGAAGATGCCCACACTGCATTGTTACTCTACAAGAAGTACGTGGAGTTGAAATCCACCGGGAACTTCGAACTGACCTTGAATTATATTTACTCCGAGGGCCAGCAACTTAGGTTCAGAGTTCCGGAATAGTGTATAATATGTATAATAGATACCATTAGAACCAAGTAGTATACTCCAGAACCTAAAAGATTGTAGCCACCGAAGTGTTCTGATTTTTTATTGAATGGTTTCATAATCATGAGAATGTGGGCATTTCCCAATAAAACACTAACAATGCAAAACATGAAATGAATGTAGGAGTCCATGAGAAGGGGGCCATTGGACCATAGCGAACAGTACAAGAAAATTACCTTAAATATACATTAGAGCGAACCCAAGAAAATATGTACCAGAGAAATAATCAACGCGGCAATCTTGCGATGCCTGTTCGATCATATGGTGATGCCAACTGCTTTTAGTATTACTATCCAGTAGTGCAGTTATGTGAGAAATCATAAGAGTGATGAACCAGTCCAAGACGGTTTTATGAGAAAATGTGCGAAACGGGGAGTTGACTTACAACAAGACAGCGGCCATGGCAGCGAAACCAACGAATCCGAAAGCGTAGGAGTTGGCGTTAGCGTTGTTGGCAACTGGAACTTCTGGGTGGGTACCGTTTTGTGGGGCACTGGCAGAGTGGTAGACAGATGTGAAGGTGGATTGCTTGGTCTCAGTAGCAACGACACCGGTGGAGGTGGTGTGGGTTGGGGTGATGGTAACATCAACGTAAGAGGTTCCTTCTGGAGCACCTGGAGCTGGGGCCTTAGAGGCTGGAGCAGCTGGAGCAGCTGGAGCTGGAGCTGGAGCAGATGGAGCTGGAGCAGCTGGAGCAGAAGGAGCTGGGCCGGCTGGGGCAGCTGGGGCCTTAGAGGTTGGAGCAGCTGGAGCAGCTGGAGCTGGGGCAGGGCCAGATGGCTCGGCGGCGGCCTTGGTTGGGGCGGCTGGAGCTGGAGCCTCGGTCTCAGGGCACACGGTGGTGTAGATGGTTTCTTCACCCTTGACGGTGGTGGTGACCACGGTGTGGGAAGGAGCAGCTGGGGCTGGGGCTGGAGGAGCATCGGCGTTCTTGGTTGGAGCGGCTGGGGCTGGAGCCTCGGTCTCAGGGCACACGGTGGTGTAGATGGTCTCCTCACCCTTGACGGTGGTGGTGACCACAGTGAGAGATTGAGGAGCCACGGCTGGCTTCAGGCTGGCACAGGCGTTGTCTGGACAAGAGGTGATGGTGACATCGGTGGTGTGCTTTTGGGTGACGGTCTCAACGGCATGGGCGGAGGCGACCAAGGAGGCGGCGGCGACGATGTATCTGTATTGCATAGCGAATGAATGGAGTGAGTGACTGGATAAGTTGTAATGAGCTAGCAAGGGATGGGAACCACCAGTATTTATAGTGGCAGGGGCCAGTGTAGACGATGAGCACACCGCGTGGTTTGTTTGTTGGGGCCCCTTCGGTGAAACCGGCAAGCGACGCGTACATACTGTGATCTGACGCAGACAGTGGGTTCTGAGTGGTTGGCCGGGAGGCTATTTCGTGGCTCGATACACGGATTTGCACCCATGACAGCTGTTTGTTTATGATTTCGCGTGTTATGATGCGCGGTCCGCGTGCAGGTGTACACAAACAGTGGGGCACGCGTCGGCATTCCAGTCGTGGGGCTAGACTGAGACGGTAGCTCGAGATGAGCCCTAGCCCTAATGGGCTATAGGGCCCATTGACACGGGCTGGGGCTGGGGGCCGAGGCGAAGCGATGTGGGGGACTTCGGTCCGGAAGTGTGTGGACTGAAAATGTCCCCTGGCCGGCCCCGAAGCTGGGCCTGACGATGGAGTCACCGTGATAGAAGACAAGCTTCCTTGGGGACTGCTTGGCCCGCCTCGGGGCCAGGCCGAGGCCAGATGAAATCGCCGCTGATGCTGTGGGTAGCGAACCATTGCTGGAGTAATGGAAGGCAGTGTCACACGTTCCTCCGTCTGGAGATGCATAGCCTAGCTGCAGCGTGTCTCGTTTGGGCCCCCTTGAACCCACAATAGGATGGTGCCTGAGTGCTTCTAACGCCGAGGGGCTTCGGGTGCGTTAGATCTGGCTATTCCCAAACCGGCGTTTCTGTGGCAGTTCTAGGCCGGGGGAACATAGTACCTGGAACCAGTGGCCATAGCTGGCGCTGACTTATGGACTTATTGGCTTATTGACTTATTGGCACATGGCTCTTGGCTCATTGGCTCATTGGCCTTCGGATTGTAGGTTTATTGTTGGTATGTTGGTGCCGTCACGGTTGTCATGGTTGTTACAGGTAGCCCTTTGTTGTCTTTTGGTGTCATCGGTGTCATTGGTGTGGCCTGCAGTGACGCGAGGGACGCAGAGGGCATGCACTGGTGAAACCAGTGCATATTGTGGGGAAGTGCGCTGTCGAGACCATCCGGATTGTGAGATGAGGGAATTTCCCTTCGAGCCGACGGGAGACTTCCACCTCTGATGACACATTCACATTCTCCGGCGCTGCCCACCGCCGCCTCTCGGTTCGTATATGGCCTTCACGTGCAACCTGCCAATCTGCCACCACCAGCTGGGGCTATGGCAGCGTGCGAGAGCTCGCCCCAGATTTTGGCGATCTTTTGGGCGCAAATTTCACTCCATCACGAGGTAATTGCTTGATCAGAAGGTTGGTTGGTAGTTCACAGAAAAATGGTGTGGAAGCATGCCATTCCATGCCATCCCATGCCAAAATGGTTCGTTGGTATTTCAAGACGTTAACGTTGGTGTGAAATTCTTGCCAAAATGGTCTGTTTGGAACTGCGTGGTATGGGACCGTTATGATAGCGGACCATCATGATTCCATCATGATTCCATCATCTATGGATTTCAAAATCATCCCACATGATTTTTCTATCTTGAGATGCCTGGAATAGTTCCTCCCAGCATTTGAGGAAGGCCACATTCCCAATTGGGTACCAGGTGGTCCACTCTTGGGAGCTTGACGAAACAGCCAGATTTGAGAGTTGGGGCCCGATACTTCCGCCAGAGATATTGCCATGCCCTCCAGCAGCAGATTGCGGTAGCTTATTCAGGACAGTGGCCTGAATTCTCTGGTTCGGGGCCTGGGGCCGGATAGAAACCTACTACTGTGACCTAATTCCCCCTCTCAGGGTAAGTTAGTCTAATTCAAGTTGATTTTGCCAAAGCTACGATAATTGTTGTTCACATCCGTAATAGTATCAATTAATCCCTTCCCTATGCTAATAATACAACTCAATTCAACATGAGATTCATCTCCCAGTCCTGGATGACACTTACCCAATCGTCACGGGACTCGTTCATTCTCTTTCGCCTCCATACCTCTAACATGATCTGTCTGGCACCCCAATAACTTCCAAGATACTGCGCAATATCAGCACCCCATTTCTTGAAGCTGGTTTGCAACTGTAACGAAGTTGCCTCGCATCCAGCTATAAACCCTTGCCAGAACAACGGAATGATCGAAGCATGGCCATCACGGATTAACCTTTGGATTTCGTTTAAATGCCTCAAAGTCTTCGCCACCTTGATCTGTAGCTTGTTGGGCGATACTTCTTTGATCAACCGGTTGAAGTAGATCAGCAAGGCATAATAGAATGAAAGAATGTGATGATAGGTGATTTCATGCATTGGCGAAAAGAAGTTCTTGGATGAATAGTCGTCCTGAATATTTATTCCATTGAATTCCTTAAGATCCTGGTCTACTTCGACCTCCTTGTCCTCTTCTGCTTCCTCCTCTACGTCTTGTGCATCTTCGTGTAATTTCCAGTCAAGTTTCCAGTTCAAGAGCTTCTTGTTCAATACGTTCACCCTTTGGGTAAAGTCGTCTGGAAGTTTCTGGTACACCTCTTGATGGTGGATCTTTGTTCTTAATAGCTGCACTGTTTCGGAAAAGAGAAAGATAAGAGAGTTTGGCAACCCATACAAGGCATCGGTAGCAAAATTCTCATCGTTTTTATTGGTGTTGATTAACTTCTTGTTGACAAACGAAGGTGAAGTATTTTTCACATTGCCCTTTGGAGTGATGCTGTCGTTGACAATAAAGTCAATCTTTCCCTTTTTGACATTTCCAAACTTGTCTCCATTTACATCGTATGATGCATCCTCGCTGACTGCGAAGTCACTCTTGATGCTGTCCAAATCTAAACAGGTGGAGTCCTGAATTAATTTCAAAGACAGAAAGATTCGATGAAGAATTCTAGCTTTGGATGATAACTTCTTCTTGTTGACCATTTTTGCCGCAATCACCTTTCCACACCACTTGATATAAAAGCTGGTATCTTGCATGGTACCCCACACCAAATCCACACTGATCATGGACATCACAGCACACAACACATCCTTATACTTCTCATTAGAAACACAGTGTTCTATTCCTGACTGTGTTGCAGACTTAGAATTCAATAATTGTTTCACAAACAAACTTGCTTGGTTTCTGAGTCGAATTCCTAAATTGAGATAGAACTTCATGGCATCTGAGTTTTTCGGGAATTTGGATTGTAAGTTGAATGCTGAAACAGCCAAAAGGGCATTGAGCAACGCATTCTTCGCTGATGAGGTGTGGCCCAACGACAGGAGTTCACCAATAGCCATGACGGCTCTGGGGAAGTAGATTGTTTTCCAGGGATTTTCGGTCAAGGGTATAACTGTCATCAAATCAGCAACTTGAGTGATATAGTAGTTAAGCAAGTACCTGGTCAACGGCTGGACCTGAAGAGCCGTCATTGGAAGTCCGAAACTTGGTCCTGAAGGATTAGAAAAAGAAATATCGAACCCTAACTTTGGTTGTAATGGATTCTGAACGATGCTCATGATATTGGACGGCATTGTGGTTCTGCTTGGACCTGTTTCGGCATCTATAATCTCTGTAGACTCATCCTCGTTAGAGTTGGGTAGTTTAGATGCATGCAAATGGATTTCTAAATCTTCATTCAATTGATATGGATTATTGTAGTAATAGTTATTGTAATTTGAATAGTACAAGTGCTGATTGGTAGGATCTATCATGATATTGGAAGTTTCTTGGGCATTCAAGAGATTGGTCATGGACATGTTGTTGGACTCTATGTGATTACCATCTGAATTGATTCCGTCTCTAGGGCTGGCTTGTCTAGGTGTAGCCAGTCCCATGTTATTGTTTCTATGAAAAACCAAATTTAAAAAGTCATTCTGATTGGTATTGAACATACCAATATTATTGGTACTAGTATTGTTTAAGGCCTTTGCGGATGGACTCCCCTGGTTGGAGTTTAAATTGCTGTTGGTTGAAAAATTGTTCATGAAGTCTAGGAATTGACTATCACCATTTAAGGCAGCTGCGGTCAAGAGGGCATCATCACGTAACTCGTTAGATAACCATAATTGATCTTGGTGGGCTGTATCGTTGGTGATTGGTCTGGTGGATTCTGGTCGAGATGGAAACATCTTGTTTGAGTTTCTTGAACTGGACGTGATAGGTGAAATAGACCGTTCATTGAGGTCAATTTTCCTTTTCTTGGTTGGGACCCGAATGGTATCGGAGTCGTCACGGCTACCTTTAAATACACCGAATGGCCCTAAGAGCTTAGTGTTACCCTCTATATTGACCATATCATCGGTTCCTGAGTTTTGAAGGATCCCCAAATCTCTATCCATCTCCCCATATGTCTCATAAGGCTTGCAATTGAGCTTCTCGTCCCAAACAACAAATCCCACGTTTCTTCTTTGGAAAAATTCTGCTCCTTCACTATCTTCTTCAGGGAGGTTGAACGATACCAGTGACGACTTTGCATTGCCACTTTTGGTATTAAACTGCAAGGGTAAAGACCATTTTAATTTGATATCGTATCCTGAGCAGACCAACCCGGATTTGGTGCAATTATTACAGTAAGGACGAGTAAGATCACATCTAATCTTTCTTGACCGACACGTGAAGCACCCTGTGAATGACTTGGATCTCTTCGTCTTGGAGCCGTTGCTCGTGGGGATACTATTTACACTTGATGACGCAGAGGACAGGCGGTTGGATTCTAAGTTGGGTGCTGGAAGTGGAACATTTTCATCTGCTTTACTCATCTTTTGCATTATGTGCTGTATTAGGGGCCAGTTTCGTCTGTATTATGGTCCGGTCTAGTAAAGCTGATGGGACCCGATGATGCTCTTCTATGAAATCGGGTGATGTTGCAGACAATGTAAAAACGGCAGGAAAGCCTGTAAAAACGGCACCGTATTGCTGATGCACTTCTAAAACACAGTGGTGATGTTCCACTAGTGTCAAAACGCTTGAGGTTAAAACAACGACGTTGATGGAAACAGTAGAAGAGTACAAGCGATGTTTCAAACGGTAGTCATCACCGAGCATGGTCTTTGCTTACGTAATTGTCAGGTCATCTGCGGGAATCGATACCGAGCGTTAGCGGAAGACGGAAGCGATTGGAAGCTGGAAGGGACTACGAGTAGGAATGGTTTTGAAATCGTTAGATTATCATAAGAGCGTGGAATGTATCCACGTTGTATCGCTAAAAGATTTGGTCCTGATTAGCGATTTCTGTTTTGGGCAATTTGTGACGGAGCTTCTTCACAGTGCGTTATGCAGTAGTATGTGGAGAAGCTGCAGGGGTAGTAAGGTGGGGCCGGATCAATACGAAACAACATCAAGTTCGTTTTCTTCTTCTGTATCTATATTTTCCCCTTGTGACCGCTTTCCCCATACCCTGACGATCCTCTTCAAGGCTAATTCCGCACTTCCTGAGCCTAGTTGCGCTGAAATCCGGAAGAATTTCATCAAGACGTATTTTTCGTCTTCATGAATGCAATTGATCCCAGCAACTAACATAGGCCATTGGATCATCATCACCGAATTTTTGAGAGTTTGCTCGGGAATTCCCGGACAATCTCTTAAAAAGGACACTAAGGAAATCAACTGTTTATTGAGACATTGAATTTGTGGGGCATTGTATGGAATTCTGAAAAATCTCGTCAAAATGGTAATGATGGCGGCAAAGCAGAAACTTTGCTGTGAAACATCCATCCAACTAATGACGAACTCCTTGTGGTCATAACGAATCACGTCCACTAATGGATAAGATTTTGGTAGTTTGTCCAAAACTCCCTTTCTATCGACGAACACGAGGTTCAACTGCTCATAAAAACCAGCAAGAAGTCGAAGGTACTCGTGTGTATCGTCAGCCACGAAATTGGCTCCTTGCGCCCTCTTTTTGTTGAGTATTTTGATTAGATCTCGAAGGTAGTTAAGTGAAGAATAATGGAATCCGAAAAACACGTTGAAACCTTGTTTTGTGGTGACTCCATATTGCTTTAGCACTGATTTGTCATATGTGTGATCTAAATTGATGAGCGAGTCCAACTCTTCATCCTGTTTTATAGTTCCACCCAAGCGGGAACTGACCCCAGCTAATAGCTCTAATGATATGAACCAGAATTTGCAGAGAATGAAGGTTTTCGATAACCTTATTTTTTTATTGTTTGATTTCACAATCAAGCATTTGGCACCTCTTAAATGTGGACGCCAATTTTGAGCGGACGAAATAGCATTTGAAGCGGTAAGTAAAAGCATCGTTAATAACACTGCTTCGATATTGGAATTCAATTCATCTCGAAGCATGTTTTCCGAAGATTTTGTCACCGCTGGTGCAAGTAGCTTCAAGCAAGTGGATAGGTAATGATGGTAGGCATCGTTATCTTTTTCCAACCGTTTCCTTTCATAGGAAATTTTGGCACCTTGGGCCAAGATGGCAGCCATCAAGAACGGAGCAGAGGTGGCATGGATCAACATGATATCTCTAATGGGAATGGAATATGTGTTTGTGTCTTCATGGTGGTGACCCCAGGGATTCAAGATGGGAGCAAACTCGTAGTAGAAGTCCTCTAGGTAAAAGCGTTCTTCTATGCCATTGACCTTGATAGCATCGATCGGGATGTGGGTGGGGACCAAGGGGTCGTCTGAAAGATGCTGCGCCAGCGCATACTGCTTGTAGAATTTATTAGCATAATCATCGAGTCCCTCGGCCTTCTGGTCGAAGTTGGAGGTGTACATGATGTCGCTGACAAGATTGTTCAAATCGTTGGCAATCAAGTTGAGGTCGTCCACATCGTAGAAATCGGAGTTGATGGGCCCGGAGTTGCCCTGGCGGATCTCCTCGTTGAGCAAGTTGTCGATGGACGTGAGCTTATAGGGCTGGATGGACGGCTGCGTTGAAGGGGGGGTTGTTTCGCCGGAATGCTTGGACGCCGTGGGAACGGGCAGTCTCAGCGTGGTCAGGTTCGACAGGTCCGGCAGCGAATCGGACGCCTCATCGTCGGAGGGCGCTTTGCGCTTGCGTTCGGGCTGGTACACCTGGATGGTCAACGGCTTCTCGGTCTTCTCCTCCAAGTACTTCTTGGAAACACGGAGGATCCGCTCGCCAATGCCGGGATAGGTGCATTCTTTCAGTAGTCGAGAACACTGGAAACACGCTGGTTTGGCCTCATCACACTTGATCTTGCGCCGCTTGCACTCCCGGCACCCGCCCTTGCTGTACTCCCCTCTTCGGCCCTTCTTGTCCATGGCGATGGGCGTGGTGGACGGTATCACGGTGAGCAGCTGTATTGTTGGGGTGAGACTGGTGGATTCGCTGGGCCCCAGTTCGGGGTTTTGGGGTGTGGACGACGATGTAGGGGGTCGGGGATGGGGACGCCTGGGGACCTTGGTGGGTTAGGGCGACAATACAACGCAGTATTGGACGGTAAGGTTGGTGGGTGGGGGTTGGTGATGGGACCGATGGGGGTGAAGTAGTGAAATAGTTGAGTTGCGTAGTCGAGTAGTTGCGCTATTTAGTGATGGGCTAAATAGCGCAAATATAAATATATGGAGGAATCGCTTCAGGAGGAAAATGCCCACAACACTCACACTTTGGGAGGTTCGGAGCTACACTGAGGAATGGTGGTCTTGCTCGAGGATCAACACTGGCGAGTGGGTCCAGGGTGGGTCCAGGGTGAGTCCAATGCGTCTGGAGGCCGTGGATGTCGGGGCCTTGGAAGGAGATAAGCTTAGCGCGAGTCCAACTAGGAAGGTGCTACGGATTGGCCATTGACCGGCGAAAGTGCGGCAAGAGACGATCGTGGGGGCCGGGTGGGGGCGGAAACAACTTCGACAAGATCTCCGGCTCTGTGGCTTCTGCCGGGGGCGCCGGCGGCGTACTACGGCGTGGGTGTTGGGGCATTATGTGCTGCCTTGATCGCTGACTGGGTGGAGCTGATGCGCCATCGATAACTCGGAATATTACAGGCCAAGGCTTACGGCGCCGGCGGTGCCGTTTGCAACAGCACAGCGGCGGCACAAGAGGCTCTGGACAAGCGGCCACAGCCAGGACGGCGGGGCATTTGCACACGCAAACAGGCCGTTTCCAAAGCTCCAATGTCCACCAATTGGCGCAGTCAGTGTTTTGAGTCCTTGGGTGGTGTCACTGGATGGTGTCACTGGATGGTGTCACTGGATGGTGTCACTAGGTGGTGTCACTGGGTGGAGTCTAGAAACGTTGCTCCAGGGCCCGGTTGCTGTCGAAATCGTACAATGAAATTGAACGGTTATGTTGAGAGTTTGGCATCCTTGTGATAATGCTTTCTAGACAGCCCCGGGTTTGGAGCCAAAATCCACTTCGGCGGCCTCCGGTATGCTTGGTGGTCTCCACACAAGACATTCAGAGCTGAAAACAAAGCGAACGGCACACAAAGCCTTCCACCCCAGTGGTGGCTTGACTAAGGGTGATTTTTGCTATTTGCTATTTGCTCTGCAACTGAATCGGTTCAGTCCCGAATCTTACGCCTCATTTATCAAGTTCTAAAATTGTATATTGGATCTAAAGGAAAATCTCATAGTTCGGTTGTTTGTCCATCCTGGGACTCGTTTGCTTGATAGCAGAATTGAATAGTACAGGCACCGCCTAATATGCAACCACATCCACGTTTTTGTCTTCGTCTGACTCCTCTTCTCCCGTTCCGTCTCGCACGTCCCATCTCTTGATGATCTTCTTCAATGCATGTTCGGCACTACCAGATCCCAAGTCTGCCAATACTCGGAAAAACTTGATGAGAAGATACTTGTGGTGTTCTTCCACACAATTCTGCGCCGCAACATACATCGGCCATTGAATCATCAGTATCGAATGCTCAATCAAATTCCGGGGGGCTCCGGGACATTTTTCGAGGTATGCAATTAACGTAACCAACTTATTGATAAGATCTTGGATATGCTCGAGATAGAACGGTTCCTGGAGAAGTTCGGTTAAAATGGTGATAATACCAGCAAGTGTATAAGCTTGTTGTGATAAATCCATCCAGCTGATGCAAATATTGCCATTTTGCGCAAATATCACATCAACGAGGTCACCACTCAAGTTGGAGGTAATACAGTCGTGTGAAAGGTAAACCATTTTGTACTGCTCATAAAATCCAGATAAGAGACGAAGATACTCGAGGGAATTGGATGTCTTGTCGTCGGAAGTTTGACGGGAATTAAACACCTTTATCAAGTCTCGGAAAAGATAAGCAGTGGCATGGTTATACCCAAACATGATATTGAATCCAGTGTCACGAAGTAATCCGAATTCGCGTAACACCGTTTGCTCATATGGGTCTGTTACGTTTACCACAGAATCAAGCTCTGCCACTGATTTGAGAGTTCCACCTAGTGGGGAACTCAACCCTGCTAGTATTTCGAAATCTATGAACCATACTTTGCAGATGATCAAAGTTTTGGATTGTCTGATTCGACTATTGGTTGCTTTCAAGATTATATCCTTTGCACCTTTAAGATGTGGTCTCCAGCCTTGTTTCTTGTTCGCAGCATTGGCAGAAGTTAGGAGAAGAACAGTAAGAAGGATTGCTTCGATGTTCGATGTCAAATCATTCTTAACGCTTTTGTCCCGATTTCTACTCAATGCTGGTCCCAAGAGACTAAGACATGTAGAGAGGTATGAGCAATAAGCATCCTGATCTCTTTGAAGATGATTTTTATCATACGAAGTTTTGGCACCTTGCGCCAAGATAGCTGCCAACAAAAACGGTTCTTGAGAAGCGTACTTCAAAAGGACATCTCTGATCGGGTTGGCGTACATTTTGCGAGCAGGGTCATAAGCCCCGAAGGGAAGAAGCTGATTGGAAAATCCGTGGTAGAAATCCTCAAGATATATTCTTTCAAAGCCAGTGCTTACCTTGATGAAGTCCACACCAATGTGTCTAGGGACCCCATCGATGATTTCTATACCTGCAGAAGTATTCACAGAAAGGTCCGATTTGAAAAGGTCGGTGTCCATGGCGGTCTTCATGCTTGATGGGAACATCATGTCGCTGACAATGGTGTTCAAGTCTGAAGCTAGTAAGTTGAGATCCTCATGGTTATAGAGGGTGTCCCACGCGAGAGATCCTGGGCTATCGTTGGGGTATATGCTGGGGGTGATGGAAGAGTTGGTGAACCCAGATTGAGAAAGTTCGTCGTGATATGAACCCACAGTCAATGAAATTGGGGTCTCTTTTGTGAAGGAGTCAAACGAGCTTGGGGTGTCGCTGATTAAGGTGTTTATAGGAGAGGCGGAAGGTACGGGCGATTCGTCGATCTTATTTGACATGGAAGCCAGGCTGGACCTGCGCATTTTCTTGCTTTTCTTGAAGCCATTGGTGCCCAGATAAAGCTTTATGTTAAGGTCCTTGCCCGTTGGATCAGAAGGTGGAGGGGTTGGATTTTCATCCAAAAAGCGTCGACTCACACGTAACACCTTTTCGCCGGCTTTAGGATAGGTACAATCTTTATTCAATCGAGTACAGTTGATGCAATGGGGTTTTGTTTCGTCACACTTGATCTTTCGGCGTTTGCATTCACGGCATCCTCCTCTTGAATAGTCTCTTCGACTGGGTGATGTTTCTTTGGGAGGTGACATTGCATGGTGTTGTGGCAGTGAAGCGATGAAAAATGGCACTGGCAACAAACGATCTGGCGAAATACAACTCTAATAATGGAAAGAAGCTAACACACGTCTATATCTCTGAACATCGATTATGTTGATAACATCCTCTGTTTAGTGGGACACTTAGCGGATAGTGATAAGCTGCCCAATCGAGATGGCGGTTATGCCGGTCCCCGCACGACCATGCCCCAGAAAGGCTGGCGTGGGGGTATGTTGCCCCCACGATTTGCGAGGTGAGCGAGCCAGCTCAGAGATAGTCACCGTCGAGGGTTGCTGATGGTGGCTGGGATCTGGACTACACTGGGCACCTCCACAACAGGTTCAATCGAACATGGTGGTAGTTGGAAGTCGTCTGTTTTATGAGCCTTGGTTTCCGCGAAACATGCTGAATCAGGACGAACCCCAGTGGATCGGTGTGCATATGAACCAGACGGAATCGGAGTGCCGAAGGTGGTATCCCATTCCAGGCGGGGAGCATGAGGTGTGAGGCACTCCAGGGTCGGAGTAATTTTCGGTTGGGCAAACTCTGGGGTATTGTAAGTGGAAGGTGGGAGAAATTGGTGGTGAAAAGTGGGAAACAACGTGGAAAAGGAAGCACTAACCGGAGCTCGGAAATGATTGATCTGTTTGCAGGAGTCGAGATCTATTGTCTCTGTTGGAGGAACTGGGCTTTGGTATTATTGGATGGTTGAGCCTTCAAGACCGAGAACCATTCCCGGAGCCCACCGGCAGTCAAGCGGTTGCTTCCTTTGGCTGGTGGTGTAGTCTATTCTTTTTGCTCTACAAGTGTAGAACTCATGCATGTAGTGTAGGCATGCAGTAGAACATGCAGAAGAACATGTGGGTTGCGTAGGGTAAAGAGAAAAGTAGCCTTGGTAGTTGAGTGCATTTACATGGCATGGCATGGCATGGCACTGAGCTTGACGCCTAAATATGGCGTGTTTTCGCTAGCAGACATATCTCATGATAAGCTCAACGGTGCAGTATAGGACCCTGGCCAGTTGAGGTAGGTACAAAAATATCAGCGAGCTAAAAAAAGTGCACCAACATAATGATTTGCAACTTTGTGGGTCATGATTAGAGCCAAGAGACTGGGAAGTTTGCTGCTGCTACGGCTACAGCCAGCTGGTACAGTAACGTCCAGTAGATGCCGAAAAGAGAGGTGGTCGATGGCTGTTCATGGACCATAATCTGCAAAAGATATAAGCGAGACAGAAAAGAAGGTACCTAGAAAATACAATTCCAACGTAAGGTTGAGGCTGGTAATGCGAAATTGCTGGAACTGAGTTCTTTAGAGTAGCAGTGTAGTCTAGCTGCTATTGTTGAGGGTATGAGATGAATTTCACCTTTGCTACTTCCAGAAAGTGTTATTTGGCACCTCACTCAAGTACACTTAACGTGTACAGTACGGGGGATTAAACACTCAAATCAATTATAGTAGGCAGGCGATGATTGTTTCTACTTTTATACAATTTTAGTTTCACTGCAACCATACACTGGGGTTCATAACATTCAGGGCAACAAATCGACCATGTAATTTCAAAGCTCACTAAATATTTCAAATTTCGGAAAAATCAATCAAATTCACCGTCAAAAGATTGCATGGGTACTGCTGGTCAAGAACCTGTAGGATATAGAAAATTCCTTGACCGACACTACGCAGACCCCAAGTCTATGGACAGGTCCGCTTTGCATTCTGGATCTGTTTCTGTTCTGGTTCTGTGTATTTCCAGTCCTAATATGCCCCAAAAGCGTGGATTTTCGCTAAGGTGGTCGCATTCTTCACACGAGGATCACGGTGGAGGGAGTGTTTCGTGGTGGAGGGCCAGCCAGCGTACCCCACAAAACTCCCACCGCCTGGCCCCAAGATCCTGGGCTCCCCGGTCGCCGTGGTATTGGCACCACACCCGCAACCGCAAAAACCTCAGCATGGACGCCATCCCTCCGCCCAGTCCCTCCACCAATGGCCGCGCACGTGAGCCAAGTTCCATTACATCATAGCGCAACCGGAGCAAGGCATAGTTATATAAGGCCATCGAGTTCCTAGCAATTCCTTCTGAAACATCAATTGACTTATCATGACCGTGGCAAAGCACTGGAAATACAGCGACGACGTGGTCGTCACCCAACTCAAAGGTTTGGTTAGAGCCAACCCTGCCATCCGTCTCATTCCTTCCGAAAAGGTTGTGTTCAACCCCCACTCCGACACTTCCAAGAAGGTCACCTTGATCAGTGGTGGAGGTGCTGGACACGAACCACTTCACGGCGGGTTTGTTGGTGAGAATCTCTTGGACGCAGCCGTCAGCGGTGCCGTGTTTGCCTCGCCCTCCACCAAGCAGATCATGGCTGCAATCAAGACCAAGTCCAACAAGGAAAAGGGTACGCTTATCATCGTGAAGAACTACACCGGAGACGTGTTGCACTTCGGTCTCGTGGCCGAAAGAGCCAAGAGCGAGGGTCACAACGTGGAGATGTTGATCGTGGGTGACGATGTGGCCGTTGGAAGAGAACAGAACAAGATGGTCGGAAGAAGAGGGTTGGCAGGAACCGCCATTGTCCACAAGGTATTGGGAGCCGCCGTCAACTCCAAGGTCAACGACTTGCAGTCGGTGGCCGCCCTTGGTAAGGCCGTGAACGACAGTCTTGTCACCATTGGTGCTTCCTTGGACAGAACTTCGGTTCCAGGCAAGGCCGCCGGGGAGGTGGAATTCAACAAGGAGAACGAGGCAGAGTTGGGCTTGGGTATCCACAATGAGCCTGGAACAAAGATCAGCCCCATTCCAAACATCGACGACTTGGTCAAGGACATGTTTGAAAAGTTGGTTTCACCCAACGACTCCGAACGTCACTACGTCGACTTCGATTTGAAGAACGACGAGTATGTGTTGGTGGTCAACAACATCGGTGGTACTTCCTCGTTGGAGTTATATGCAATTGCAGAGCACGTGGTGAAGAACTTGCCCTTGTCTAAGAGACCTAAGAGAGTCTTGGTCAGCGACTTTGTGACTTCCTTGAACGCTCCAGGATTCTCCATCTCGTTGTTGAACTTGTCCAAGATCGACCAAAACAAGGACCTCAAGTACTCAAGTGCCGACGTGTTGAAATTCCTTGACACCGAAACCAACGCTCCAGGATGGAAGCCAAAGACCTTCGACTCCAAGGCCTGGGAAGAAGAGCACGAGTTTTTCGACTCCCCAATGGATCACAAGTCCACCGTCACATCTTCATTGAAGATCGATGCCGACCACTTCCAAAAGTCACTTACCAACGCATTGAACAAGTTGATCGAGGCCGAACCAAAGATCACTCACTACGACACCCTTGTGGGAGATGGTGACTGTGGAGAGACCTTGAAGGATGGAGCCACCGCCATCCTCGAGGCTTTCAAGAAAGGTTCGTTCACCAACTTGAGTGATCCAGTGGCCACAGTGTCGGAAATCACCGAACTCGTGGAAGACAGCATGGGAGGAACCTCTGGAGGAATCTATTCCATCTACTTAACTGCATTGGTGCAACAGATCCAAAATTCTGAAGAGGTCTCTGTCAAGACCTTGGCAAATGCTCTTTACACTGCCTTACACGATGGATTGTTCAAGTACACCAAGGCAAGAGTTGGTGGAAGAACCTTGGTCGATACTCTCCAGCCATTCGTGGAAACATTGCATGAGTCCGGTGACTTGGATAAGGCCGCCGAGGCTGCAAAGAAGGGTTGTGAGTCTACTAAGAACTTGCAAGCCAAATTCGGAAGAGCCAGTTATGTTGGCGAAGAAGAATTCGCAAAGGAAGGTGGCATTCCAGACCCTGGTGCAGTTGGGTTGTTGGCCATCATCGAGGGATTCCTCAACAAGTAAGATACTTGTATCCTATTTTATTTATGAATATCTTATAAATTAATGATATTATGGAAGTAAATCGTAGCCATTGCCATCACGATGCAGGTAGAAGAACGTAGAAGAATCTTTTCCCGCATGTAGCTTCCTTCCACTTCTAAAGCAGTTTGGAATCCACACGATTCATTCTAGACTATAGTGGGGACTATTAGTTCAATCCCGTGATTCCTCTAACCTTTGTGGTTATTCACCTCGGTAGTTATTGGGTGCGAAAACCTATAAAGCACGGCTGGTTACTATGATGGAAAGCACCCACTATTGGCGAACTCTGACCTGCTCCAAGTTCTACTTAGTGTATATTCTGCTTTCGATTTTGCCTTTCTTTGCCATTCAATTGAATTTCCCTATCCATGTCTGAAATCATCGATATTCCCCACTCCTCGTTCTACGAGGTGGTGGTAGTTGGAGGAGGAACTTGCGGACTAGCCATGACGGCCCGGCTCTGTGAAGAG
Organism: Suhomyces yuchorum; assembly: GCA_030571845.1. NCBI lineage: Eukaryota > Fungi > Ascomycota > Pichiomycetes > Serinales > Debaryomycetaceae > Suhomyces > Suhomyces yuchorum. Next base: position 195,506 of record JAJLYW010000027.1, read on the forward strand.
TGCCCCGGGTCCATATATACCGAGGACGAGCACCAGCGGTTCCACTGGCTTAAGCAAAGAGGAAACAGGGTCAACCTCATCAACCACAACGTGTCCTCCAAGACTAAGTACAAACCCAGGCCTCACGACAAGTTGTACAAACCCAAGCGAAAATTCCAGCCTCACGAAATATTGGTGCTTGATGCTGTTTCTGATAAGTTCATGGGCCAGTGGCACAACCAGTTTGCTTCGTGTCAGATTCCCTACCTTCGGTCGCCAATGTTTTTTCACTGTGACCCCGTCAATGTCGATGGTATGGTGAGCTTTGCTCACCAGTCCAATCGCGAGACTGAGAAGGACTTGATGGAAATCAAGAACGTGGTGGGCCGGGAATACTCCAAACACCAGTTGAAGAAGTTGGCCAAGAAGAACGCAATGAAGCAGAAAACACCGGTTCCCAGCATTTCGAGCTCTGACGGGTCCAATGATGGGTCCTCAAAGCCCCCTAAAGAGATCAATCACGACAAGCCTGGAATCATCGATATCAATATGCGCGACTGGAGAGACTACTACCGGCCCTCAACGCCTTTGTTTCGGGACTATTGCCAGGACATCATCAACCGCTACAATTTGCACAACAACGTGCAGAAGGACGAGGTGGCCTCCATCGAGTACAGAGACATCAACGTGGTGGGGGGCCCAGCAACCACCTTTGGCCAAGGGTTTGTTGTCCGCACCAAAAGTGGACGTACTTTTGGGTGCAAAATATGCATTGTATCCAGTGGCCACCGGGGAGAAATCAACTATCCCATCAGGCCGTTCGTGGACCCCCAATTCCCAGAAGGAAGCTGTCACACCACCCACTTATTTTCTGGCCAGGTCAAGTACCTAGGCAAAGAGTTGATGGATAAGCCCAAAAAGTCCAGCTCCAGGAAAATCGTCATTGTCGGCGGAGGGTTAACCTCTGCCCAATTGGCCCACGTAGCCGTCAATGCCGGCATTGAGCATGTGTACCTTCTCTTCAGGGGCCCGATTAAGATCAAGCACTTTGATTTCCACCTCGATTGGGTCACAAAGTACAAAAACGTCAAGAAATCTGCCTTCTACATCAAGTCCTCCGATGAAGAGAGGTTCCAAATGATCCAGGATGCCAGAGAAGGAGGCTCCATCAACCCAGAATACTACAAGAAGACAATGAAGCACGTAAAGGATGAAAGGCTCAATTTTATGAAGTACACCACCATCGATGACCAGTGTTGGGACCCCGTCTCCAAGACCTGGTCGCTTCGTTTGAGAACTAAGAGATGCTCCAAAAACTCCGGCTCCGAGTCCGACATCTACGATACCGTCGAGTTAGAAGACGTGGACTACATCTACTTCGGTACCGGCATCAAGCAGAACGTGCATGCCTTGGGATTCATGGACCCCATCATCAAGGAACACAGCATCCCTATAGTTCAAGGCTTTCCATGTTTGACGGACGATCTCCAATGGAAGAGCAAAATCCCACTCTATATGTTGGGCAAAAATGCTTCACTCCGAATGGGCCCTTCTTCAGCCAACTTGGATGGAGCCAGACTCGGAGCTGAGAGAATTGGCTGGTCTGTGCACTCGGAGTTGAGCCAAGGTGCTTATGATTGGGTGAATCATTCCGATGCATCTATGCAGAAGAAGTCCACGCCAAAGGAGTCTAAAAAAGCAGGGGAAAATTGTGAACATTGCCATCAAGAAGACGAAAGTGCTCCTACAGACTCTGTAGAGGAGTTGGACTCCAAACTTGATCGCTCTTCAGACATTTCAGATTCAGATTCAGACATAGAAGCAGGTTCCGATGAGGAGGTTAAAGAATCTAAGGGCCACCAAAAGTCTTCATTCGACACCAGACTTCTCCTTGCCAGTGGCCAAATGAACTGGTTCGAGCTTCTACAGGAATCTTAAGACATCAGATATTACCCTTTGTAGCA